>JANRGW010046240.1:2732-24493 GCA_024733675.1 Psilopsiagon aymara | reverse complement strand
AGCTGCCGGCTCCGGGGCAAGGCCCGTCGAGGGCTTGGGGCTCCCTCGGCGGCTGTTGCTGCTCCCAGTTGAAGCTCCGGGGTGCCGAGCCTCCCCCTGATCAGTCGCTGCAGACGTCCTCTCTCAAGCTACTCACCTCAGCAATTGACCGGAAATGGCTTTGTATTTTTCTTGCAGTATAGATTAAATTAATATGGGCTTTGAGAAGCAGGTTCTGGTTATTCAGGCTAGCTACCGTCTAGGCATAATATCTGCACCTTTATTTTCTATGTGCTACATATTTCAGTATGTAAAATACATGATTATCAATGTCACTACAGTGAATTAAAATTGATAGAGCATGTTATAAAGGAGGTAAATAAGGAGGTTTTTTGGATATAGCTTACCCATGATATTTTTACCTGCATTGTTTTTCCTGTTTTAAAATAAAAGGCTACCAAGATAGAAGTTTACAGTTATTTCACATGTATTTCGAAACAGGAGAAAAAAGAAGTTAAAATAATGAAAATCTGTTAGGTGATTATTTTTCAAGTTTCAGACTAAAATATGGAAAACTTCTAATTAAGTATTCATAAACAGCTTCTATAGGAAGCATAAGTCAAGTACTGAATGGGTCTCCTAAGTGAAAAAGTTGTTTGCATATTAGGTAAGCTACTGATAACCCACATCCTTGGAATAAATTCAATTGATCTAGCATATTTTCAACAGATTCAAATACCAGCCTTTAAGAACATAGAACTGAATCAATATGCATGTTACACATGAACTGACAAAGATGAATTAATCTATTTTATCTAGCATAAACTTCTCTGGATTATTCATGCATTACCTTCATCATGTCTCATGCAGTAAGAGTGATTCAAGTTTTCTTCACCATTGGGCCTGTCATCCTGTCATATTTTAATGTCAACACTATGTTTGTTAGGGACATTTTGTCCAAGGGGGTTTCATTTTTGCCTTTTAGTCAGTGAAGAGAGAAAATATCACCGTGTCCCTGCGTTTTTGCATAACATCACATCAACATAGCAAGTTGGTGACTAACTGTGCTGTCATAATAAACATCAAGGATTTAGAAAATGTGTTTGGTTAAAACACCTCACTCTGGGCTTTTTCATTGTTTAATATCTTTCCTTTTCTATTCCCACACTGCTTCATTTGCTGCAATCAAAAGTCTGCAAGCAAAGAGTGGACTGAAGGAACCATCAAATTATCATGGTAGCCAAAAGTTCATGAAAAATTGTATTCCATAAGAGAAGGAAAGAAAAAATAAACAAAAATATCAGGCAAGTGAGCCAATGAACTGATATGGCAGTCGTGGCACCTCCATTTAGAAGCCATAGGTCAACCGTAAATGCTATGTTAAAACACACTCATGATTACTGAAAAAGTGAGTCGGAATTGTGGCTATGAGTCTTATTTACTGAGACATAACTTGCTAAGGAAGACCTATAGGTATGGTCATTATAGCACTGGTATAATCAAATTCTCTTCCCTAGCACTTTGTCACAGTTGGAATTGTAGTTTTTATTAAAGTTGTTTCCATTTTAATTGTGAATATTCCCAAAGATCAGGACAAAGCATGAAAAACGCAAAATGCATGTGTTCTTTATGGAGCTATAAGGTAGTTCTCAGAGGTGCTGAACAGATATATGCTGTATCTTTCATATACCTTGGAGAGGATGTTTTCCAGGATGATATTTACATCTAAGTTTAGTCTAGGGATATAGCATTTGCATAACAGGTTTATAAAATTGAATCCATGGTCACAACTCCAGAGAGCTGTTCATCCTAATGAAAAGTATCCAGTCTTTATAAAATTGGATCCTTTATTCTTTAATCTGTTTGACTGCAAGCTCTAGCAAAAATATAAACTGTTCTTCCGCCTTCAACCGCAAATACTTCACTATAGCAACTTTTTCAACTTTCTGGTATTTTATCTACTTGGATTTGGATAGCAGTTATGCATAGAAACTAACTCAATGAGCATAAATCCCTCATCTTGTCAAGACAAGGGTGGGAGAGGAGCTCCTATTTAAACAAACAAACAAACAAACAGAGATACAGTAAATCATTGAGCATCCAGCCAAATGGAAAGAAATTCAGGGTCAAGCTCTGCAAGGAGTGGAAGGAATGGGAATTTTCAGTCAGTTACTAGGAGGAGCATCTTTAAGTCACTAAATCACTTTGTATTCCTAAAAAAAAGACATAAGAAGAATTTAAGTACCGAAAATCAATACCGTAATGGAGACTTCTTCTCCAGTGCCTGGCAGTCATGGGCCTCTAGGGGTGTTGCTTTACCTGAGCTGTGACGTTCTGGCCATGACTAAAGGCAGGCTGCTGACGTTCTGGCCATGACTAAAGGCAGGCTGCTGTCCCTGCGTAGGAGCGCTTTGTCTCAGGAGCTGAGCATTAACGCCTTTACTCATCTTTTCTTTGTCTCTAGGGACTAGATTGACACACACTGTGTACGCTAATGAAGAATGCAAATTATGAGATTTATTTACAGTAACAGAGGTAACAAGAAAACAGGAAAAAATTAAAACTAGAAAAAAGAATTAGTCTTTAAAAAAATGTAAGTCTTAGAGCAGTCAGAGCTCCTTGGGGAGAACAGCTAAGAACCTTTTATAAGGAATAATATTAAATATTTGTTAATGACTGTCAGGTAGATTTGTGGGTGAATGGCATACTGTTCTTTTCATTCTCTCATGTGAAATGTTTCTGTTTTTTTAAGCACACTGTAAGAGTTTCTTAAGCGTGCTTCCAGTTAATCAAAGTCAAGTGGCCATAGAGCAGGAAAGAATGAGCAGTAAAGTTGATATATTTGAATCTAACATTAAAATTCAACAATAATCCTTCACTCCTTGAGTGTGCCTCTATTTTATTAAGTGTTTCAATGCAATATAATTAATTTATTACTAGCAATTAATGCACTGGTAGCAATATCCTTGAACAAGGTCTATAACTCAAGAAATCATGTTTAATAAAAACCCTGTTGTGATTCTAGTGACTCCTGCATAATGGGAGACCTGATAACCAAATATCTGAAAGTCAATATGAAATGAAAAAGTATTACTCAGGAACTAGAACAGGACTTATTGTGCACAAAGTATTCTATATTGTAAAGCACAGCTATAGCATAGGTACAGTATAAGCTAATAAGAGCATTTATTGGGTCTTTGACTTACTTATTTTTAAATTTTAATAAACCACTTGCATGCGTACACAGTCGTTTTGTCTTCTTTGTGACAATCTGACACAGCTTGAGAAAGCAAGTTCACTCTTTGTTAGAGAAATGCCACCCAGAGGACCCTTTCAAAAACCTTTGTGTATTTCAGGTGGAAAAAAAAAGTCTAGATGTTTTTCATAGCCTTACACTTCAATTCTGAACTACTGTCATTATCAGTATTGCAGGAAAAAAGTGATATTTCTTATTGCACTGCCTTGTAGACCAGTGTCACTAGGGAAATACCACAGCCTGCTTTATAGGCAACTGTTGTATTTTAGATGTAGGTATATCATAAAGAACTTCATATCTGATTGGCTTTCTTGGAGTGCAATACTTTCCACGTAGGTGAGAGTCCCTTTTTAGTTCTCCTATAGGATAAAGCATATCCCCTGTTTACCACTGTTTTCTGTCCATTTATAATTTAATAACATCCATACTCTCTTGAGTTTTAAAAAATCAAACAGCTTCTTCTCAGGGTGTTGGTCATTGCCCTCTATTTTCTTTTTACTTAAAACCTGAACAATTAACTTCTGTCACCTTAAAAGCCTTTCATACAACACATTGCTCCAGTTGTTGAAGCATATGTAATTACATCCAACAGAACCTGTCCTGGGGCAAGCTGATTTCATGCAATTTTTATAACACCTTTTTTCATTATTTAAACAGAGTGAAATCTTTAAGACAGTGTGATTAAACTGAAATTGGAACTATTGAATGTATGGTATTCTGAGAAAAGGAAGACTCCTGCAGTCTTTAGGACAAATAGAGGGTTTTTTTCTTTGTTTTTTTGTAAGTAAGAAAAACATCAATCCACAGATATTGGCCACAGATCCAGTACTGTCATTCTTATGATTTTTCATGAGTTTATTTGTACTTTCTGGCTTTGGTTTAGCTTAATTCAGTGGAAATAGAGACAGTGATTAATATGACATTATGAGCCTGTCTAAAAATCTTTCCTGACTCTGCTGGAGAAAATCTGTAAAAAACATTCTGAAGAGTTAAAAAGAGTCAGACAAACATTATGCAAACAATTCCAGTGAGGTGTTCAGTCTGAAGAACTCGTAATTGCCAGCACAGAATACAGGGATAAGTGTTGTAAACGGATTACTAAAGCTTTCTGGGATAGGATTTTCTGCTTCATGGGACATTCCAGATTGGATAAGAACAAAACACCAACACTGCAGTCTCCTGCTTTGCAGAACAAACTATTTTGGGCCCATAACCTCGCCCATGATCAGACAAACTGGGCAGCTTTCCAGGCAGCTGGGGAGCTGGGCAGCAGGTAAATCAGCCAGCAGGCAAAAGGAGGGCCAGGCAGGAAGCCAGCCAGGCAGTTTGCAAGTCCATCTGCCAGTCAGGCAGCCAAAATCCTGGCCAGCTAACACACTGGTTGTCTCCTCTGCTGCCCAGCAGGACAGGCTGGGAGCTGGTCAGCCAAGCAAGCCACCTGCCTGCCAGGGCAGCAAGCAGGATAACCCTGCTGCCTGCTGCTTTCTATCAATGCTTTCAGCATTCTGAAGGAATGCACGTATTCCTGTAGAAAATGCCAATTCTAACCTCCTGACATCCAACTATTTCGGGAGAAAACATTTAGCAAGATCTACTTCTTACAAGAAATACGTATATTTAATATATTGAGTTACAGACAGCTACAGTGAAAGACTTGGTTGTCTACAGAAAGGCTCAGGCACAATTTAGGATTAGAATTATAAAATATGATCTACCTGTTACTGTTCAAATTTGTATTTTCAGGGTGGCCTGGTGTCGTGCATTTGCAGAAATATGTCATGTTCACCTTCTGCCACCTAATTCCACAAGGAATCAAAGAATGAAATATTTTCCTGTCTTTCTGATTAAATTTTATCTGGTGTATGTTCTTGGAGTATATCTAGGTGTTTCAGGAATACATGTAGATGGATGGCGCACTGATGTCAAAAAAAGCACTTGCAGTTGCTGCTTAGAAAAATGGTTATTCAGTTTACTAAGGGCAAGACAGATCTTTGTCCTCCTGCCTAAAGGATTTGAAATACATATCTAGTTTTCTGGAAGGGCATCCTGAAAATAATGTTTGAAGGAAGTAGACTATGGAAAACTTAGCTTGCCTGGAGGTGGAGGCACTATGGCACAGTTTATTCTGCATAAAAATGAAGAGTGTGGTAAAAACAGGGGCTGGAACTCCCATCTGCCTATTTTCAGATAAGTACTCTTACCACCAGCCATATATAATTATTCACATTTATCCTTTTTTTTTCCACTGAAATATTTTATTTGAGTGCTTCAGCAAAAGCAGTCAGGGTCCACCCTGTCCACCCTGTTTCATAGCCTTGGGTAAGGACGCTGCTTTCAAACGCTAGTGTGGGTTTTAATACTAGCCTCTCACAGGTGATCGGTTCATGTAGAAGTTGGGCAATGCAACAGAGTGATCTCTCAGAAATAAAGTTCGTGGGCTCGAGCTCAGGAGAGGACATCTGTACTCTGAGTAAAAAGCTTCAGCTCCAGATGAAGGCAGTCCTGAAGCACATCTGAGGCCACCTGATAAACCCTTTGAATTCCTTCATGCAGTGGTCACAATCCCTAGGCCTCAGTTTGTGATGCCCTTCCCTCACCTCCCAGATTGCTCTGCCCATGTAACTCCTCAGGCTGTATGTCAGAGTTAGGGGGACATACAGCAGCATATCCCAAGCTTTTGAATTTCTTTTGTGTGTGTACATGTGCGTGCAAGTATGTGTATGTGTGGAGGGACCAGGATCATACAATAAGCCATTTTTCAGGACAATGAGAAAAACAGTAGCTGCTGTAGAACTCAGGAATTATTAGCGCAGTTAACTGGTCTTATATCAACATTGCAGAATCTCAATTCAGTAACAGTGCGAAAATGCATGACCTGCGGTCCTGTTCATATTGCTATTTGCATCATCTGGGATCTAGCTACATGTTAACTGACACAGGCTGGATCTTGTATTTGTGCATGAAAGAGTCAATATATTTTGAATTATATGCAAGGTGAAAAATAGGAATGAGTAGGATGAGGAAGGAGGAATCCTGCTGGTTTTGACTTCAAATAGCTGAAGTAGAAGAATCAAGGGAACAACATATAAAAGAAAGATTTAGGAAGGCAAAAGAAGGGGAAGCAAACAAGAAGTAAACAGAATAAAAACATAAAAGGAGGTTAAGGCTTTAAAAAAGAGAAAGTATAAGATTCATGGGAGTCATACATGGTAGAGATATTTTTCCTTTTCTTGTGTCTGAGAAGGAGAGACCATCAAATACCATGTGACAGCAAACTGAGAATATAAGCAAGCTTATTATAAGACATTTAATAAACTAAGAATATATATTTTTATGCTACCATTAGAAAGCAATCTGAACACTGTCTGCAAAAAGGATCAGGAGGCAGAAGCTCAGGGAGCAGAGGAAAGCTTTTGCAGGAACTCCTTCACACAGTGCTTATCTTAATTGTAATTGCTTGATTAACATGGTCAGTCCACATGCTCATATCATCAGTCTTCTTTTGAGGGCTCAGCATGCTACTGTAACATCAGGGAATCATACTCAGTGTTTCAAGATGACACCTCATTTTTGAACGTTTTGTTTTTCTGATGGGTGACAAATATGAATCTGTTCTGTTAAAAAAATGCATTGAAATGTCACAATAGCATAAAGATTTCCCATGCTTTGAAGTGTTAGACAAGTAGTCATTAACATGTTGGGAAGCATGGGTGGGAGTGGGCTTTTTTTCTTATTATGGCCTGCTACATATCTGCCTGCAGGTGGTGTAAGAGAGTTTTGGGACCTATTCTTGGATAGAATATTCTGAACTTGACCAGTTTTAGGTGAATGCTTTAAAACAATACCAAAAAGTTCTATTAAGTCATGGGACAACAGCAATTGGAATAGAATCCTCCTTGTTTCAGAGGATGTAGTCTGAAACAGCTCTGGGGCTCAGAGATCCATTTCTCGCTTTCCTAGACCCACAGAAGGCAGGAACAGTTTCTCTAGCCTCTGCGACTTCTTCTCCATGACCCACGTATTTCCTATTTCTCCACAAGTGTGTTCCCTCTCCTTCACCCCAGGGCTTTTCTGGAAATGAAAGAGGCAAAGGACCAGACCAGGCCATACAGTAATCAAAGCAATGAAGATATAATAATGTCACAGCATAATTACATGTTGCGATTTGGTTTTGGTTATGTTAGAATCAGTGTATATGTTGCCCATAGATCCTTTGTACAGTTTATGTAATGCAAAAGGAGCTTAATCTCAGTTGTCCTCATGGACCTTCCCTGACACAAAACTAATACCTGTCAATAAGATTAGATAGCCAGTTCCTTCTCAGCAGCCCTGGCAGAAGCAGAGCTATAGATCTGCTATAGATATAATTGCTGTACTCAGTCCTACAGAATGCATGAGTGGAAAAAAACAATATTGGTAGAAATAAAGAATATAAAGAGTCAAATTTGCAGCTTCACAAGGAATTTATATGCCATTCATCTGTGTGGTGATTTTCAACAGGTAGTCTATAGGCTACTGAAAAACTGTGAGATTTGCAAGGGCTTGCAGAAAATCAAGCCCCTTTATGAAAGCATAAACTTAGCAGACAGTGCTCTTTGCCTGTGATTTTTTTTTTTTTTACAGTCCACAGACTGAAAGGATGTCAAATATCTTAACTCACAACAAAATAACTTTGCAACACATTCACAAAAGTAACTCAGGAGACATGGAGTTAGTTTATAAATGGTGATGAGTACAGTATGGTAGGTAAAACACCACTGCAAAACTGAAAGCAACCATAGAGATGATATATTTTGACAAATTCTCCTTCCTTACAATAGTAGTCTTGGTGTAAGTGCTTTCTAATTTAAAAGCTGACTCTGCTTTAGAATTAATCTAACCCCCTGATAATGACTTTCATAAGTTTGATGAAGCGAAATGCTAGATATGCTTTCCTTCTTTTGTGAGTTGTGCATTTTGCTGTTCACAAGAATTTTCTTTCACTTAATATTCCTATTCTTACAGACTTGTTTTTTACCTCTTACTTTGTGGGAAAGAGGACAAAGATAAGGCTGAATATAACACCTTTCTACCTCTTTCAGCAATGGCTGTGATGTTGGATATTATAACACTCAAGCAGGATGTGATGTTGATCTTTTATTGTTATTTGGGGCATACATAATTATAGCTCTCTTTTGTTTGCATTGCTCAGTAACATTACAGTGTCTGACAGCTATATGAGCATCTCAGAAGAAAATAAAGAACCTCTGAGAAAACTGTTCAGATCAAGTTTTGTGAAGTATTGCATTTTTTATATTGTACTGCAGCTAACTGTACTAAGCAAATTCGCATCTCACCTTATTTGCAAATCAATAATATTCTACTTGCATATACCAGATCTGAATATAAATTATAATATTCTGCTGAAATTTAAAACAATTGGAAGAAGTATTTAGAAAATAGGTAAGATGCTCAGAAGACTGGAAACTTTTCCTTATTGCAACTATCTTAATTCACAAAATTGATCAAGTCACTTCATCTTCAGTCCTGTTTTTCCTGTAGTTCTTTGGTGTATCTAGGCTGGAGACTTCTGGTATAGAGGCTGTGTTCCTCTTTCCCTGAGAGGTATCTATCTGGTACCATAGTGGTTGGAAAGTCTTAACTGACACATAAATATGCATAAAACAAATGGAAAATTCTGTAAACACAGTTGCCAATACAAAATATCTTGAATTGGGACAGCTTATAATCATTCCTGAGAAGACTCTAACTTTAAATGGTGCACTTCAGAAACCTCAGGTTTAAAGATGAAGCGTCAGCCGTCCAACAATAAGGCAGAGAATTTAAACCATGGGTGGTTCTGTGTACCGTATGTTGTGTAATACTTGCAAACCATATGCCTTCTTTCTGCCAGTGAATTGTGCTGGTTTTAAAGTTCTTTAAAATTTATAGTTTTGTATTGGCATGTGATCACATCATTTAAACTCTGCTTCATTTCATCCATTTACGTATTATTAAGACTTAACTGCAGCACCTGACAAAATATTTAAATAATTAATTAGAAAGAACATACAAATCAGTGAGTGTTAAAAAACAGCTACAGAACACTGCTATGACATTTTACCAAAAATGCACAAAGAAAGATCTGCTTTTGGAAAGTGGCTGTTGTTAAAAACTTACGAGCATTCACAGACAAAACATAAAGCTGACTATTGGATATTAGCAACCAGTTTTCCGCCATTATTGACTGAGAATTTTGCATTTCTTTTTTTTTTTTTAATATTTTAACAATTTATTTTATAGCTTTGTCTGATTTAGGATGAAGTTGAACTGAAAAGAAAAATTAAAATTAGTTTTGATTCCCTTATCTTCATTGTTACATGCAATTTATTAATATAATCGTGTTGCACTTGCTTCCTGATTTACAGTTCATGGGTTAGAGGGCTGAACCTGCAGGTAATCATTCAAGGCTGGAGAAGTGACAGAAGCCTTGATATCATCACTTTAAAAATATAAAGGCTGCTGCATGAAGAAGTAAGAGTTGAATAGATTGGAATTATAATGGTTTTGCTTGAATCCAGTTACAAAAAATCTGAAATGTGAGCAACTTTACAAATGGTGAAGAAATGGAATACGTCTAAAATATTTCAATTAATATTGGTAATACAGCTTTCAAGTTTTTTGACAAGACAATGTATCCTGGGGTAACTAGCAATAAGTATTATTTGACAAGCACTTCACTGACTTGAGGAGCCTCACTGGGTTTGAAATAGGTCAATGGAAACATAATAAATGAATCTTATATTTTACAGAAAGCAAGTTATGGAACTTTCTTCTTTTTTCTATGGTTGCATATATAGCTTATTGACTAACCTTGAGAGATCATAAAAAGCCTTTCATCTCATGCTGAATTATGATCATACTGGCTAACTCCTGCAACTTATTAAACAAATGTAATTAGGTGAGCCGTCATAGGAGATGCTAAAGTTCAGTTCCACAGCTGCTTTTCTTTTTTTTTTCTGAGAAAAATATTACATTCTAAAGTCTTGCTTGTGCTTAAAGGTGTATTTCTGAGACAAAATAAATTGGTGTGATATAAGAAGACTCACTTCTTATGTTAAAGTACTTTGCATAAAAGCAGTGGGGAAATGGAGCAAAAGGCTGTGCGCCATGGCAGATAACTGTCCCTGTAACAAGATAAGGCAAAATAAGGAAGACACAAATGAAATAGAAGAAAGTAAGTATTTGCTTGCTTTGATCCTTTCAGTGTGCTATTTCTTTAATTTTTCAAGTTATAACAGGTAACTTTTCTTGCTTTTTTTGTGCCTTTTAAATTCAATTTGGATTTTAACTTGCTTTCTGTTTTCTATATCAATCCATCAGAAGAACGCTATAAAGGCACAGATTCTGCAAGGCACTTGAAAAATCTCATCTAGTTCATCCTTGGCTGAAGGCAGGCTGATCTCTATCTGTATTCATTCCTAACAGATCTTTTTTCTGACATCCACTAAAAGTTACTTTACAGACTACCTGGACAATCCTTTCAGGGGCTTTAAGATGCATTTAGATATGTTTAAGATAAATTTTAGCATTTCTCTTATGTTTAATCTTGAACTGCTAGTAATCCATCAACAGCTTCTTCAAGTACTTTGAGATTAAATTCATTTTATATGTTCTAAGATTAGAAAATATGTATCTAGAGTCACATCTGATGTCGTGCTTATGTTGCTAGTATTTATATGGAAGGCCCGTACTGGGCAGTAGTCATGATGTAGATGAGCTACCACAAACTTTCAGAAGCTTCTTGGATTTATGCTCTTGGAGGACAACTTCATTTCCAAAATGCTTGATCCATTCATGAGGTGTAGGATACTTCTGTCTTCTTTTCATTTTCTTTCCTCTTTTATGGCGTTTTGCTTTTTCCTTTTCCTTCCAGCCTTACCTGCTGCCTGTAGAGAATATCACTTCATCTCAGAATGACTTTTTGGAGGTGGAATATACCTGGGTTTTTCTACTTACTCTCTTTAGTCTTATACTTTGTTTGAGGAATGTGGCTTTAAAATCATTATTAATTTTTAAATAAAGAAGAAATAAACCATTAATGTTGTATGCGACACATAATGCAGTAAGTGAACACCTGTGTTTGGATCCTGTAGACTTTCTGAATTTTTCTCATATTCTATAAAAAGCAGCCCCTTCTCATACTCATGTGCTTTCCTAAGTCAAAAATGAAAAAAGTAGTGCTTAAACTCTTTGAACACTTCCATACAAGGAAATTATTCTTTAAGAAGTTTCATATATCTATAAGACATAATTTTTTTCTCTCTAATAGTTCACCAGATGGTTGAATTCTGTAGCTAGTTTATGGATTACTGCTAATTGAAACATCAACACTTCTATACAAGAAGTTTTCAGTGGTGCCCCCTTAAATAGCTCCGAAGCTTTGGATTTGCATGCTAGTGCACTATGAGCTAATGTTTGTCTTTATATAAAAAAACCCAAACAAACAAAGCCAGAAAAAAATAATGCAGGCAGAACTTCCTAGAAATTGCTGTTTATCCAAGGGGGTTGAGGAAGAAGAGAACTTTTCATTTACTTCATTTTTGTGTATGGATGTGCATTGTTTGCCTTAAACATGTAAGAAGATTGTTATTACTGAAATTTTAGATATTTTATGTAAAATTAAGCTCATCAATATATATAAAAAAGTATATCAGGAATGAGAATATACCCTAAGTCAGCAGCATCCAAATCCAAATATGTCCATAAACAAAGCATTTGTAAAATGTAATATATAAAACTTAAAGTTACCTGTGTTGTTGTAGATCCAGAGCAGTTGAGGAGTTATAATAAATCAGACTAAACCAAATCTGAATTCACATAAAAACAATTGTCTGTGAATGTACTTGCTAAAAGTACACATCAAAAATGTAGATAGAATCAAGAATCTAGTAGTAAGCAAGTTTATAAAAGAATGACATAAATTTAAAAGTTGAATTTGGGGTATAACAGAATGAAAACTGAAGATTATCACTGAATATAACTCTTCCTTCTTCACTCATGAATTGCAATCTCCATCAATAAGGAAATTCTCCTTTATAATTCCTGAAAAATGTTAGGTAAGTCTATCACCAAAGATGAAACTGGAAGAAATGTTGCTTCACAACACAGTGGCAGGTCGAAATTTAGTCAGCAAGCAGAGAAAATCTTGAACCTTAGGCATATTCAGAAAATATTTTTGTCATTATGCACAGAAGGTCAGAAGCCTGGCTTTTGGACAGACAACATCTATAATGGAAAGTCTGCTGTTCTTTTGCTACTCTACTTGCTAAAAGACATTTCTGCTTTGGAGGAAGTCTAGTCAAGAATGTTAATTTCCAAGGATTTCTTTCTGTGGGAAGTCATATGTCATACAATACAAAAGAATGCTTTCAGGTTGTATTTTTACATGAGGAAACTTTGGCAGTGATGGTCCTTGTGACCACAAAACGAAATTATTTTGCTTTAATTTTCTCCTTGCAGGACACTTGTGAGGTCTGCTTTCTCATTTGCATCTTGCAAATGAGAAATCTCTCTCAAAAGGTAGTGCCACTGCTGCTGGCTCCTTTAATCTACAAACAACTTCCTATATTGCACTTCTTATGCATTCTTCACACTCATTTCTGTGGTTATGAAGAGGAAGATTGATTTTCAATTCTTTCTCCCAATTTTTCAGATCACCTAACTTAATAGAGTTGGCCCCATTTTCATGTAAGATCTGCTCCTGGAGCCTGAAGCTGAATGACACACACTACATTAATTTTTTTGTATCTCATGGTTGTGTCTCATCTCAAATAACTGAACTCCTACAGGGATGGATCCTGAAATCTGTTATATTCTGTCCTGTCTCACTTACAAAAAGAATTTTTCATTACCCTTCCATCCATATCCCTCTCGCAAAAAATGACATTTTCATAATGACTGTTGACAGCCTTTGTACTTGTTACCTCCTTTCTGAACATCTTTCTAGCTTTGCCTTTATATAGTTGTACTTTACAAGCACACCATTCTAAGCCATGTGGTTTGCATCCTCCTTTGAATAAGGGAGGAATCTTCATCTATGGTAGCTTGTGTGAGCCTGAAAATCAACAAAAGCATTTTGGAGGAAACACAAAAGTCTTTTCTGAGTCTGAAAGACAACATAAGGTACTTTTGCTAAACTATAGATAATTTCAAATTTTCCATGATTGGAAATACTGACCTATCATACTTGTAGAATAAGCTTTTTCACTGTCTTTTCAAACTTCTTATGTGATTACATAAACTTAACTATCAATTTCATTTGGAAAAAGTAGTCTTGTATGTGCATTAATTTAAAAATAAATTATAAGCCTCAGTTTACCTGTCAGGTATTACTTTGCCTAAATGCATGGTGATAAATTGAAGGACAAGAATGAAGAAAGAAATTTCACTTGAATCAAAGTAGAAGCAAATTGAAAGTGCTCTCATACAAGAGGATGAAGGATTTTTTGAGGAAAGCTCAAAAAAGCTGCTGATTGCCTGACAATTCAAAGTCTGGCAAACCGTGTATTTCTCAAATCACATTTAGACTTCAGAGAGTGCCTGTCTTTTAAGGATGCTGACTAGAAAGGGTGGGGTGGGAGTGGCTATGCGAAATGAATCCGGAAATACTGACATAGGGCAGCGATACCTGCCAGCTGGTATAGGAACAAACAGATTCCCCTAGGACTTTTGAAAAAGCAAGATTGGAAACATGATGGAACTGGTGGGGAGAAAGGTACATATGGTCATTTATTTTTTCTATCTATTTCTTCACACACTATCTACTTTTGTATGAATAAATAATGCCCTGTTTTGAAGAAGACATGTTAAATGCAGTTTAGTCTCTTTTTGTCATGAGCTCCTGCAATCAGTAATGAGAGGACAAATAGGTACCAAATTAGCTTACCAGGGTATGACTCTTACAGACCCCATAATCAGGTGTCAGGAGTATGAATCAAAAATATCTATATTAAACCAGTTATATAAATTAGCACAGAAAACAATAAATATTTCTTGTTAGAAAATGTCTTGGTGGGCTATAGAAGGTTAAAGCTGTGTATGTTCATGTGCCATTTTTAACCTGCTAATACTGCAGACTTGGCCAGTAACGTGATTAAGATAAATGCAATCACTTCAGAATTACTTGTAATTATTCTTGTTTCCCATCAAACATCTGCAGAGGTACAAAATCATAAACTATAGTTAATTAAATAATATCTCAGTGTAGAGAAAGATCTATGCAACAACTGTTTCTTTTCTTCCTGACGAAAATGCAAATGAAACCATTAATAGTTTATAAAGGAGGCTTAGCTAAAAGTGAGCTAACACGCATCCTGCTTCAAGGTAAATGAAAGTATAATTGTTCCATAAAATTCATTGACATAAAATCCCAAATAATTTTTATTTTGGAGAAGTACTTGTAAATATTAATTTTTCTCTGGGCTTTGTTTTGGGAAAAGAATATTTCTTTACACTCTACAACCATGATGCTCAAAACCTGAAATTAAAATGCTTGTATCTCAACCTAAACTTTCAGAAACAGAATACAACTTAAACAGGATATTGAATATTTCTTCAATGAAGAGCCACATCCAATGTAGGAAAAGAATACTGATGCTGCAACAACACGTGATGGAAAAAAAAGTAAACACCTGTCTTTTCTGTAACCTACAAAGTGAATAAAATCTCCAGGGTTTGCAGTTTGCTTAGTGTATTAACCTATGAACCTCAACACTGTAAAGTGAAAATCTGGATCAACTCTGACACTTCATTTTCATAGAACAAATAGAGTTTAGATTAAATATTTCTCAGAAATCTAGCGGAAATCAATAGTGTTTACAGAACTAGTAAAGCTTAGTTGGGATGTTGAATCTTAAACCTTTTGTTTATAAGTTCTTATCAGTAAAGCCTTTAAAGTAAGCTTTGTTCCTTGAGTTTTGATCTTGTCACTCTAACTCCAGTTGTGAATGTAACAAGATTTAAGGAAAAAAAAAAGAAAAAAAGAAAAAAAGTAAAACTGAAACTGGCTTAATGTGTTTTATAGATTTTCTGTCACCAAATTATTATTACTGGTCCCTTGTTGATACTTGCACAAAGATGCCTTAAATGCAACTTCCAATCATTTGATTGAGAATTTTCTATAACAAAGTAAACCCCCCAGGTAATTGTCAGTAACCTCACCAGAATATTGAGGGACTCTAAGAGACAAGAAAGCATAAACATTCAATGGCCTGACCGGAAAGTAGCTCTTCTTTGCTCTGAGGTATTCAAACACAACTCTGCAAGCACTTGCATCTGTAGACTGTATGGGAGAATTCACATGAAATAATGATTTAATATTTAAGACAGAAAAATGATATATAAAGATTGGAGACATTATTAAAATTAAATTTTAGAGAGTAATCAGTGATTGATAGTGCGGCATATATAACAGAATTAAGTACATGTCTCCTTCTCATAGTGGTTTTTAAAGTTCTTCCTCTGAAGCACTCACTTGGAAGGAAAGAAGAGCACTGAAGTGAGAAATTACTTCATTTAAATGCTTGCAGAACTTCTCTGTATGTGCTGTACATTGTAATCAACACAAAAAACAACAGCAATGACCTTACAGTCATATGCATTCTGAAAAATTGTAACACTTTTTGCATCCCTGTGAAACCATGGTAATCCAGTATTAAATAAATACTGAAGAGTAAGCTAGAACAACAGCAGATGTGGAGGTTTCTTTAAAATAATAAAAACCTTATAAGCTGATGGAGACATATGTCCTTAAAAAATATTTGAGAGACCGATTTTGAAATAGGGACTTCAATTTGCTTTCCATTTAAGTTACTAGACATTTAGGATTGGATTGTAGTTTATGACTCAGTATTTGTAATGCTAATACCTCATATAGAGAGGTATGGGAGTGTACTTTTATTCCAGAGGGAAATGGTCACTTTGTTGCCTGTGGATGATGACACAGATGATATTTTGCTCTTGAACCTGAAGTTGTGCTACTGTACTACTTTTTTTCTTGCAATACTTTAATGACTTTTCCTATATGCCTCAGAATAGAATGAACTGCTCTCTGAACACCTTGGTTTCTTTTCATTAGTCAAAAAGA
The DNA here is from genome assembly GCA_024733675.1 of Psilopsiagon aymara. Lineage (NCBI taxonomy): Eukaryota > Metazoa > Chordata > Aves > Psittaciformes > Psittacidae > Psilopsiagon > Psilopsiagon aymara. The sequence continues at coordinate 8,132 of JANRGW010046240.1, read as the reverse complement.
GCCTGAAAAAATAGGACACACTAGATACTTAGGTTTTAGGCAATTAGACTAGGCTAGGAGAATTTCTCAATGCATGCAAAAAATGTAATTCTCCACCAATTAATTTGCTAATCTCCACCAAATTGTGTTTCAGTTAATTTTCTTCAGGATAGTTTTTGCACTTTTGCACATTCTGTACAACACCTTTATTTCTGCTTAAATTCAAATTATAAATAACCTCTGGCATAGACCTGTATTGGCATTCCCCAACTGGAATCAAACCACCGTCCTTTCTATCCGCCACTTTTTGTGGTTTGCTGCTTTTTTTTTTTTTTTTTTTTTTTTTTTGTGCCCTCTATGAACAAAATGGATTGAAAGTCTTTGGTCATTATGGTTGTGAGATTTCCATGTGAGGATAGACCAGATAAGAAAATGGCTTAGAAATAGGTGGGAAGCCAACTAGCAAGCCAGGAAAAGGACAGCGCAGCAAGTCGAGAGCTGAGTAAAGGTTGTGGTGCCTCTGCTTTCAGGAAAGAAAAACTGTGTAGGGGGGAAGGAGAATATGAAGACAAGAAAAAATATCTTGCTCTTGTAATGCAGACAAAGTAATCCGTATAATAATTCCCTCAAAACCTCATTGGCATCATGCCTGTATCAGCTGACAGCAGATCTGATAAATGTGACAGTCATCTATGCTGCCACCTTTTCCCCAGCTTCTGAGGGAGTAATTCGCTGAAAAATATCTCTCTGTTCTGCAGAAGCTATCCTGAAATTTGAAGGTAGTTGTCCAGTTTTGGGGACTGTCTAGATGTCTATTATACAACTATTTTTAGGAAAGAGGTTCCAGGTCTAATGTTCTGTTAAGTGAAATGTCACTGAACTTCAATAAGAATTTATGAGAGAAAACAGTCATCGAAGGGAAAAAAACCCCACAGTTCCCAGTAAAATCAAGACCTATCAACTGAGAGATGCTCTGAAAGAACACTTACGCAATGTGTAAAGCTATGTCTAAAACACACTTCCGCTTTCTTTGGGCTTCATAGCTGGCATTCCTGTAATCTAATTTTAGATAGCTAAAGTGTGCAGTTCTTTATTCATCAGCCTGGACTCTCCACATAATTAGAAAAGTGTAACATTTACATTGTGGCTCTTCTGGTTTACTTACAGCAATACTTAGCACAGATGAATCAATCCTTAAGAGTACATGTCTCTCTCCACCAGTAACAGTTCATGACAATTTGGGTAGTTCATATATGAAATCTACAGCTGTCCAAATGAATCACGGACCACAGCTCCAAATCCCCTTTGTACCCTGAATTATCATGAAAGGAAAGTATACACTGTGTTGTCTGCTGGTGCTCAAACTTCACTCACTGGACATATCACAAAATCATAGAATCATAGAATAGTTAGGGTTGGAAAGGACCTTAAGATCATCAAGTTCCAACCCCCTGCCATGGGCAGGGACACTTCCCACTAAACCATATCACCCAAGGCTATGTCCAACCTGGCCTTGTACACCTCCAAGGATGGATCATTCACAGCTTCCCTGGGCAACCCATTCCAGTGCCTCACCACCTTCACAGTAAATAATTTCTTCCTCATATCCAGTCTAAACTTCTCCTGTTTAAGTTTGAACCCATTACTCCTTGTCCTCCCACTGCAGTCCCTAACAAAGAGTCCCTCCCCAACATCCCTATAGGCCCCCTTCAGATACTGGAAGGCTGCTAGGAGGTTTCCATGCAGCCTTCTCTTCTCCAGGCTGAACAGCCCCAACTTTCTCATCTTGTCTTCATGCAGGTGGTGCTCCAGTCCCATGATCATCCTCATGGCTCTCCTTTGGACTTGTTCCAACAGTTCCATGTCCCTTCTATGTTGAGGACACCAGAACCGCACACAGTACTCCAGTGTTCCATGTTACAAAGAATTTATGTTTCTTCATATGCATTTTCAAGATTTATGAGTAAATACTAGTTTACTTTCTTACTAGTTCAGCTAATCTTCTCTTACATTGTTTTACTACAGTGAAAGAAGTTCTCTATGAACTTATTTAACTTATTTAATAGGTATATTCCAAAAAAGCCAATAAGAAAAGTTTTCATCTCGGCTCCAGCTAGAGCTATCTGTCTTTGTTAATTTGTGGGCTCAAATTTTTGCTGGCTGTTCTCCCAAGATAGAGAGACTGAGACTGGGAGTCCATGAAAGATAAGTGGCAGATATGAAATTATTTAGTTCATAGCTGTAACCCATGGAGTGTGTATCACTTTACTGGTTTAGTATTTTCCCTTTGCAGACTCAAACAACCAATTAAAGCTAACTGCTTACCTACAGAGAAGCTTAAAGGAGACAGATGTCACTTTTGGGGCTTCCTTCCCCTCCTCCTTTCACTACAGAAAATCAGATAAGCCATCTGAGACACAGACGTATAAGTGCACCAGCTTCATTTATAATAGCTCATTCTGTGAAATAATTAAAATGGACTTTTATAGTCAGAGGGGGAAAAAAAGGTGTGATTAATAATTAAAATAACAGAAAAAAATCTTAGTTTTCTGATAGCTTTTGTGTGGTTAATTAAGGGTCTATTTGTAAAAACCAGTAACATTTTAGAATGTGAATTCTACTTTGCATAATGAAAGCAGGACTGGGATATAGTAATGTTTTCTTTAGTAGGAACTGCAGAGACTGTAAAAATCACTGCACCTATGATGTGATATCTCAGTAGTTCTTCATAGGATTTCAAAAAAGAGAATTTGATAAAATGAATGAGAAATACTTAAGAAATATCATCCAGAAGAACAGCAGAGTTTGTGAAGCTTGCAAACCAGTTCTTCCCAATAAACTGTGGAGAGCAGACAAAGAAAAGGAGGTTTGGGTATGCAGAATGCTCCAAATAGAAAAATCTCTTCTTATTTCCCTCTGCTTATTATTAGTCTATTTTACACAATGTTTTCCCTATTTATATGAACTATAAAATTGTTTTAATAGCTCAGGTAGGCATTTGTTTTTACCAGGCCAGTTCTGCAAAAGTTCTGTTTGTGACCAAGAAAACCACTGCTTAGTGAGGAGCTTATATCAATAGCAAAGAACTATAATAATTTAAGTGCTTTTCTGGATACCATAATTTAACCATATTTGTGCACTTTATCTTAGCTGCAGGTTTTGTTACATCGAGGTCAACAGTACCATTTGAATCCAGGAGGAAATGACTTCAAGCAGTATAAGTGCCATCTACTAAGTGACTGAGCTAAGAGAAGAGCAGTTGTAATGAAATAGATGAAAGAAAACTGTACAAGTGAAGTGGCTGTGGGAAAAGGAATCAAAGGAGGCAAAAAATCAGATACTCAAATCGTAGAAGAAGTACAAAAGCTGATTCTACAAGTGAAAATAAATTATCTATATATTTATCAACATATCTCTATAGATACCTGTACCTGTGCATGTAAACATATATATAAACCCACTTATATGTATATATACTTATAGGTATAATCCATAGACACTTTATGAATTGTACACATATGTGTATTCGCCCTCTGTGTGTGTATATATATATATATATAGACCTAAAATAGGCTAGTTTGCATAATGGAGCTGGTACCCAGATACTTGAAACGTTAAATACATTTTGTGACCACCACTCCAGCTTTATGCATGATGACTTTCTTTTTTAGCAAATGATACCTAGGGCTTACAGAAGTTCATCTCTCCCTGCTTTTGGAGGGGACTCTGCTCTTCGGTGGAGTCACATGCTGCTGCTTTTGTTCCAACAGAAGCCTTAATTCCAGACAGCAAGGGCAGGAGCAGAAGAAACTGTTCATGCATCAAAGGAAACTGCTTTAAACATGTTCTGCTCTCCTGCTTCATAGTCATGGTTTGATTAGGAAATAATGTTGTGTAGGCAGCCAGGAGTCAGAGCTGAGTAAAGTTTTTAAATCTTTAAAAGGAAGGCAGAAGTCTCAGAAGTTTTGCATAATTTATATTCATCTATCATTTCCCATCTCTTGATAACCCAGAACTGTGAACCCAGGAACTAAAGTAACTGCTTAGAAATATCTTTGCAGATCTATGTCTGCTAGCTGTTATTGATTCAAGCAGTTTCAATTTGTTTTGTTCTAATCTCACATCATGGAGCAATAGCACCAAAAATGCTTTTGTATAGCATTGGAAGTATAACTTTTCAGCGAAATAAACGCTTTTCATGATTTCTAAATGTGGCATTAATCTTGTTCCAGGATATTCTTAAGGCTGGCAACTTTTCATTATTATGCTTATCATATAGTGTACAGTGAACTAAACTTTAAAGTAACCACAGGCAGACCTGAGTCACAAGTTTAAAGTAAAAAAAATACTGAAGTTTGTTACTGCCTGGATACAGGGATTTTTTTTCTTATTCTTTAGGAAAATAAGAAAGAGTAGAAAATCACCCATTATTACTGAGGGACAGGGAGGGGGGAAACCTTAGGGAGTCATGTTTTATTTCAACTCCTGTTTAAAATGTTTGCATTGCTTTTAGAGCTAATTTTTTTAATCTATAAAGATAGTATGAACCAAACAAATTTGTGACTAGAACAAATGGACTTTAATTGCTATTTTTGTAGTAATTTTATTTTATTGCATTACACTTAATTTATAAAAGTCAGTGATTTTAAAGTTCAAATAAAATTTTAGGTGTATGGTAAACATGAAATATTTTGAAATAATAATAATGAAATAGTAAGCATGAAAAAATGTAATAATAAAAGCATGAAATAAAAATGGTTGAACACCCATAATAATTGAGATTACCAATTTCTGTCATATGGTAAAGTATGTTCACTTAACCACAAAAGAATCCCAAACCAACCCACATTACTATATAAGCATGTTCTTTGAACCAGGTTTATAATTTCTAGTAAAATTAGTTTTTTCCATTCCAGAATCTTTATTTGTCTCTAGGAAAGGTTTACAATCAATACTTATTTGGGGATTATATGTCTGAAAAATCTTACCATGAATCATCAGCATTAAAGGCAAAATTTTGCCTTCAAGTACTAATTTGCAATCAATCTTATCTGTGGATAAGTTTAAGTAATCTTAAAAATAGACGGATTTAATATTGAATTTTTAAGATTTTTTTTTTTTTTTTTTTTTTTTTTTCATGAAAGGCTATGCAAGATACACAGACATTAAGTTTTGAGGAAATGTCCACAGGCAGAAAGAACAGCACGGAGGTAGCAGCAGGTGCTTATGACATGGAGATTGAATAACTTTTTCAACAGTCCACTTAATTAAAACCTAGTTTGCTTTTACCACAGAATATTTCTGTGTTACTATCCACTACATTATACTTGAGGTACTTCTTGTTATAAACAATTTAAAAGGTTCTTTTTCACTTAAAATGCTACTTCAGGTAATTCAAAAAAGAAGTCTCTTGCTTTATCA
>JANRGW010046237.1:0-16552 GCA_024733675.1 Psilopsiagon aymara | reverse complement strand
GAGCAGAGGGAAGAAAAAGGGGGAAGTGAGTGAACAAACTGCGTGGCTGATTTATGGCCTAAACCACGACAGGGAAAATCAAAATCACAAGGAAATCTTTATAAAATTCTCATGGTTTATTTTGATAAAACACTAGCAGATGTTAGAAATTGTGTATTTCCCACTCCCCACAGGTCAAGGCACATGGACCACTGCAGCTATGACAACATACTGACATGCAGCTGTAGACCTTACAAGGCAGTTGTAGTGAGGACTAAGGACCGAAAGAGTTTCTAGCAGGGGTCAGTCTTGAAAGCGAACCAAAGTAAGGGACAGAGAAATCTTTTCCTGTATCTTTGTTCAGCACCTCACTCCTGACTGGTTATGCTAAGTGCCACTGTCACAAAAATAATATAGAACATGCTTCTTTCAGGACTGGGCATTTGGTTTGTCTGAAACTCCATAAACAGATTTCTACACACGTTCAGTGTATGCTTACTCATCCACGTGGAAACTCTTCCTCTTGTTTTCCCCAATTACACCATAGTCCAAAAAATGCTTATTCTGAAGTTAACTACCCTTCTAGATGATACTCTCAGCAACAGAAGTTGACCTGTGAAATAAAATGTAATCAATGTCATGTTCTTCATGAATTAGAAAGAGAGCTGAAATCACCTTTTCCTGACCTATTTTTAAAACGCTATTTTCTGATTCTTTATTTCTCTTAGAATTATCAGAAACATTAAATTTAGTTTACCCAGTCTGTTTAACAGGCTCATAACTTGTGCAATTTTTTCAGTCCCCAGCTTTTCAATTTGGAAGAGAGGTATTTCTTCACATATTAGGATTTGCATTAGAGTGCATCACTAAGTAACAGACAAAAAAAAAAAAAAAGAGATATGGAAATAAAACTTTCAGCAGAAACTGCCTCCAAGGTTAATTAAGTTCATAATTGTATGTGATGCTATTATTCTTCCTATTCTGTCAGTAGCTATCAGTAACATAGGTACTGATATGTTTGAAATTAAAACATCTAAATTTAGGCATTGAAATACAAGTACTTAGTTCCTTTAACTAAACGTGACGCCTGACATGCCGTAGATCTGATACAGTGCTATAAGCCCCACCCAAGTATCTCAGATACTTTGACACATTTCAAATGCTCACTACAGATAGGTAAAATAGACCTTTAAGGTGACCTATTCAATGTAACCCACTTGGTGTGACTTCAGCTGATCCAAAGTAGGTACCTGTTTCAGAGCAAGCAGAATCACTCTACGGGTCTGTTGATAAGAAACTGGATTCATACACCCAACCATAACTGTCTAGAGTCATCTGAGATGCCCAAGGGAAGAGATTAGCACGTACGGTGCAAGACATCTTGCATCTGATTCATATCAGATACTGTAGCACTTAGAGGCTAGACAAGATACTCCACGGTGTTTTAAACTGTGTTATGCACCTGAACCCTACCATGGATCTCCCTCTACTATGAAGCTAAAGCAGCTCCTTCAGATGTGAATAGCTACAATTGGATACCTATTTTAGGTGTCAATCTCAAACTGAATCCCCCCTCTTCTCTCCTTTGTGGTAGGCTATGACAGAATTCCTAACACCTCAAACCAAGCAGCACTGGATTTTTTTACAGACTTCACAAAGAAGCAACAAGTCGACACACAAAATGTTTTACCCTTTGCACATCACTTAAGACTCTGAAGAAGGAGTTCGTAAATAGAACACTGTGGCTTTGCATAGGTTCATTACCTAACAACAAAATGAATTGCAACTAAAGGCATATTCACTTTGAATCCTGTGTAGCTTGTGTTTTGTGGTGGGTTTTTCCTGTTGTTTTGGGGTGTTTTGGTTTTATTTTTGAGAGAGAGATGTCTAAGGTGCTTTTTTTGGATTCTGTGTGCTGGCTCAGGAATTTTATTTGATAATGCACCACTTTACTCTTCTCCAAATACCAGGGGACTTAATATATTTTTAAGCAGAGGCTTCAAGATTAAAAAGAACAGCTTCAGTAAAATGAAAATTACTACTTTGCTTTCAAACATGTAAAGGAACATAATACTATGAGACCTATGAGATACTGCTACACCTATCTGAATTATTCCAAATCACAGAATTTGATTGCTGCAAAAAGGTATTCAGGCCAACCAAGCAACACAGGATGGTGGTGGTAAAACACAATTGTAGCTGGTTTCCACTTTCCAGACTTGCTAATATCAGTAAAAAGGTAGATTCCAACTACTAGTTTAGTTAGTGTTGAAATTTATGAAAGATGGCTCCACCTTCACCTTTTCAATCAAAATCAGACACCTAAATAGTTTTTATTATATGAGATACATAGAGTGAATTTCAGAGTATCTGCAATGGTTATGCGAAGGGCTTGACTCTCTTTTCTCCGACAGATCTAGGCCATCTGAGCAAGTTTCAAACTCCATCACCTCCAAGTGAAATTAAAAAGCAGGTATGCAATATTCAGCCTGAAAGCTTGTCTGAAGGCTAGCAAAGAAACTGAACATATGGAATTAATCACGACAGAATGTGATGCTATTTTAATAACCAACATTAATGACAGTACTGCTAGCAGTTGCAAAATTAGCTGTATCTCCATCCTTTTTGTGGTGTCTGTTGATCAAGTCCTTTAACTTTTTCTCCAAACGCTACTGTTACTCACATCGGTGAGCAACAGCAGAAGCCAAACCGACCTAGGCTACCAAATGGAAGAGATAAACTAAAGGGTAAGATAGAAAGGACAGTCTTTGTTTTGAAATCCATTTTATATTTTGCTATATTTGATTCTTAATAATAAAAATAAATGTGGACTTTTTTATTCCATCTGGCAGCAAAATCAGTTAGACCTGCCGAGGAAGCTTGGTGTGAAGGTCAGTGTGTACTAGGGAATGGCAAAATTACTACTATGGTCAAAGAGACAGAGGAAAGGGAAAAAATCAGACCTAAATCACGAATCATGACAAGCTTGTTTGAAATTTAACTGGTAAATTAAAACTCATGGAAAATTGCCACTATCAATTATTATGCTAGTAAAAAGAAAAGCAAAAAGTTATGCTCTCCTATTTCACCCATACTAAAGTAACTGGTGTTACTATTCACTGTGGTGAGGGATGTTTAACTTAGAAACATAATTTTTGCAGAAGAATTTAAGTATATAGAAATCCTTAATTGTTACTGTGTAGTTACTAATCTAAGACATTATTTCACTCAATCAACATCTTAAAAAGGAAAAAAAGCAGCAGAAAAATATAATGGAACTATAGATTTGGTTTAATTTTTTAAATAAAGTGGTTTGTGGACATTCTCCTCTTCAGTTTTTGTCTTCTTCAGTTAGAAAGTATTTACAATAGTTAAGAATGAAAAGGCCTTACAAACCAGGGTTCCACAGACAGGCACAGGCAGAGATGCCTTTCTCTAAGGTACGGTTCGACATTTCTGGAAAACAGCACTGAAATGTCTTTAACAAATGTGAGAAGAACACAAAATAAAAATAGAACAGAAGGCAGGGGCCAGGTACAGTTTCCTTCCTCCAAAATACAAATGACTGTTCAATGCCTGCACGAATTAGTGTTATGTCAGTCCTCCTGTAACACTGTCACAGGAAACACTGGCAACTTCTGTGCTCCCTCACAAAAGAACTACTGGATAGAAGCTAAATGTCTTTATTGGGAACATAGTCACTGGAGAACCTCAGCTGATAAAAAACAAACCAGAGAAATTGCTTGTCCATTATGCTATTTCATTTTCCAGTGGGCTCCAATCACAGACTTCTGGTTTCATGGGCAATGAATTAAGTTCAAGAATTCTACTGGCATGGAGGAAAAGGAGAGTTTAAAGAGAACAATGATTTTCACTCAGTAATTTTTGTTAGAAATAATCAAATTGTGGGAGCCAACAAATCATTATGTACAGAACTTCAACAGCCCTTCTACCTCCAAAATCCAAATTACCCATAATCTAATACCTGAAATCATTACAAAGGCCTGACTCATCCTTTGGCAAAGGCCAACTGGGAAAATATTAACCAACCAACAAACAACATTAAAAGTGGTAACAAGGAGGAAGATGTACCTTTAAATCTTTACGATCTGTCATCACTATGATCTGAGCTCCACAGCCCACTGCTGAACCACGAATGTATTATATACAGCAAAATTTTGCATGTTTCTCCTGATATTGTAGATTGATATATTTCTGACTGCCACATAGATATTCATATACAATCAGTTTGTAACTTTTTTACAATAGTTACTGGGACACATACATATCTTATAAGCAAATGGAAGTACCAGCTGTAAATGAAAAGAATAAATAGATTTGAGGAGAGATAATAGCTTAAAGTCACACTAATTTGGCCACGAACAAAAAATATGTTATTTCCAGGAGCTAGATAAAAGTTGAGCAGATCTTCTGGACAAGACCAGAATACATACAGAAATTAGAAGAACCAGACAGTTATAACGCATCTCTCCAGGAAGGAAGTCATGAATTATTGACAACTGCTTGAGTTAAGACACTGAAAAAAAGACAAAGAGACTAAAATATGCAACTCAGAGTAGCTGTAGACATAGCATTCAATCATAGCTTCTTCCTTTTTCCAGTAAAATAGAAAAGTTTAGTTAAGATTGGGTATACATAGACTTTCATTTCTTTTCTTAGTGGGTAGGAAGTTTAGGGGAATAAAAAGTATTTTGCTTCTAAAATCTGGCTGTGAATCACTTTAAACATTCACTAGTAAGAAATACTTTATTTCAGCTGACAGAATTAGGCCTGTCATGTTACTATGCCAAGAAATCAGAAAAGATTGCAACTGAACTAAAACAGTGCTGAACCAAAAAACTTCCAGCTTCAGGAGAAACCGGAGAAGAAGTGAATCGATCTGACCAACTACTCACCCATCTTTATACTCAGCTATTTACTCAAAAGGGGGTGCAAATGTATGTAAGGCACAGTTAAGCTGCAAACTCGCAGTATCCAACAGAGGAGAGGATACACATCATACCCCTCAGCTATGAAAGTGATGAGGATTCTACGTAGCTCCAAAACCCTTCAACACATTTTTCAATCAGAGGTATATTGCACTCATTTTCAATCAACTTTTAACATCTACTGATTCAGTGAAAGGAACATTTTCAACATGGTTCCCACAAAGTAACTCTAAGAACTAGGCATGAGCTCCAATACACAATGAATGAAAGAAGTCATAAGAAACAGAGACTTACTTTAACTTCAGCTCAAACATTAGGCTCAAACCTGAAAGATTAAGACTTTTTAAAATGTACATTTCTAGCTACCGCTGTGGCAGGGTCATGGACAAGGTTTCCTTCTGTCAATCATTTCTGTATTTTGCTAAGGTGGAACTCGAAGTAGCAGAAGAAAACTAAAAATATCAGAGTTCATGGAAAGGTTACTAGTATTCACCATAAGCTAAGGTATGGTCAGAATGCCAATAAATAAATTCATTTATACCCATTAACTAGGCATAATTAACCACAAAACCAGGATTATGTAGCCTGAATTACTAGATCACACAGGCTTTACTAAATACAAAGACGTAATGGAACCTGACAGCAACAAAGGTTGAACTCATAATTACTGAGTCATCTGCAATTCTCAGAAACTTTTTATCAGATAGCTACTAAATTTGTGGAATTATTCTAACAAATTGAATAATACCATTATCGAAAGAATATAAGAATAGCATGGCAAAAGTAAAATGTCCACATCTATGCAACACATATGAAACTTTACTTGTGTTTGTACTTAAGTTTACTCAAATCTTTCTCCTGTACTGGAGAAAGAGCATAAAATTACTTGATTTTAGTTAGTTGAAGCAAAAATAACTATTCATCCATCCCATAGCTACTTCCATTTTGTGTTTTATTAAAACAGCATATTCAGTAGTCTTCTCTATATTATTGATGACAACATAGTGGCTATTGGACTGACATAATGGTCTCAAGGAGTTTCCAAATATAAATGTATTCTAATGAGATAATCTCTAGAGCATGGATCCAGAGGAATGCTATCTAAATAATGTCACTTCTGCTGCAGAATTGGTTTCAAATTGTTTCTTTCTGAAGTTATAATTATCAGGAGGAATGCAGTTAGAAAAGATGAAGTAAAAAAATGCATAATGTTTAACAGCTCATTAAATAGAAAACGTACTGTAAATTTGGGAATCAGAAGGACTTGCAGCTAACTGTGAGATGATGGGTCATGGCACATGAAAAGAGACATTTTTGGCAGGAAAGCAATTTGGTAGTGCTGACTGCAGCCTGCATTTACTTGACATTCGGAAAGATCATATGACACCAATACAGATGAGGTGAACAGTGAAGAGAAAAGGAAGTGCAAGGGGAGCTAAAGGAGAAAAAGTTAGGTCATGAGCAACTGGGAGTAAGATAATATAAGTGTAATTACTGGGAGTTCAGTTTTTAAAGTGGGAATGTAAGGTGCTATATTAAAGAGACTGGATGTATTCATGCAGCTACAGTGAAAGCTTTGTCAGCGCTCTTCTCACAGAGGGGTTTACGTAGAACTCATAGAGGTGAATAATTAGCAATTTTGTAATTTCTTTTCTGATAAGAAAACATAATAACTGTTACTCACCCATTGCCCTGAGCATGATTTTAAAAGCATAGTTCATTTATAAAAGCACGAAGCATGTATTCACTGGATGTCAAATACGCATTTATAATAGTGCAACAAATCAAAGGAACTCCAAAGGAATTCTGAAACATCAAACATTTAAGAATAATTATACTGTTTAAAAAAAAAAAAATTACACCACAACCCCAAAGCAAAAGAAACTCAAAACAGCTGAGCTAAGCTTAAACTTTCTTCTAGTACATTTTCACCTAAGCAGTGACCCCAACAATTACATGAGAGGATGCGAACATGTGCAGAATGGGAAAAGGCATCCGCGCATTTGCATGGTCACAACCAGATGCGTGCCACACCAGCTTGCACAAATGTGAGGGCTAAAGCCCCTTAAAACCTCATACAGTCACCTAAAAGCACAAAGTAACATACAAAGCACTGCACCATGTGGGCTCAGATTCCCAGATAGAGCACAAGCATCCTAAAAGGGGAAGAAAGTTACCAGAAAGTAACATTCTTTTATTTTGTTAAGTTTTTAGCATGAGCTGATCTATTTGGTATAGCAAAATCTGCGATACAACCACCAGAAATACTTTTATCAAGGTATTGAGTAGGGTGGGATAGAGTTATTTTCCTAATAGCAGTGCATAAGGTGCTATGAAGGTGCCGTGTTTTGGATTTGCGTCAGTGGCAGTCAGTAAGGCCACAATCCTGCAGGCACACCCATTGAGGGCACATAGATAAGGCCACATCAGATCAGAGACACCTCAAAGTGACCATAGCTACAGGTAAGTCCATGCCATAGCAGGTATACCCCTGAAGAGACTGTGACCTGGGAATAAGTCCCTGCTGAGGCTGGAGCAAAGGGAGGAGCTCATTGCAGTGAACTCTATGCCCTGGTCCAAAGGAATCATGAACGGAGATTATAACGGTGTCCTGGGTTCAGCAGTAGCAGTCACTTTTCTCCTTCTTAGTACCTGGTGTAGTGCTGTGGTTTTGACTTTTGGCATGGGAACAGAGCTGATAACACCGATGTTTTTAGCTTTTGCTCAGTAATGTTTACTCTGACCAAGGACTTTCTGAGTCTCATGCTCTGCCAGGGAGGAGGGGAAGCCGGGAGGAAGCAGAGACACCTGACCCAAACTGACCAAAGAGGTATTCCATATCACAGCACGTCATGCCCACTATATAAACTGGGGGCAGTTACCCAGAAGGCTGAGACCACTGAGTGGTTGTATTCTCTTCCCTTGTTATTTCCCTTATCATTATTATTATTGGTGGTAGCAGCAGTGGTTTGTGGTATACCTTAGTTACTGGACTGTTCTTATCTCAACCCGTGGGAGTTACATTCTGGGTTGCCAGCTGGGTTTAAACCACGACGAATGTAACCAATGATTTGAGCTGCATGTCATAGGAAGTACTATAGCAGGAACCACCTACACAAATGGAGGATGAGCCTCACTAAAAGCAGGCAATTGCAGCAGTGACCCAAAACGAACTGGCTTTGGCGCTCCATAACTCCACACAACACACACACCTCTCCTGTCCTGAGTGATCACTATAACAGATAAAACCCAAGTCATGGACTAAATTAACTCAATGGACATTTTATGGAAATTATATAGGGCTGGTCCACAGACTTGTGTATATGTCAAAGGGCAGGAAGGGCAAGGGGGTGCTCAATGCGCATGTATTGGATAGTGTGGGACCTGAGCATGACATAAATAGTAAAGAATAATCATTAGAGATTGTACCAGTTTTGGCTGGAACAGAGTTAATTTTCTTCATAGTACCTTGTAAGTTGATGTGTTTTGGATTTGTGGCCAAGAGTGTTGATAACAGAGAGGTACTTTAGTTACTACTGAACAGTGCTTACACAGCATCAGGGACTTTTTGTTTGATTCCCACGTTGCCCCATCAGTGAGAAGACTGGAAATGCAGGACAGCCAACCCCAACTGACCAAAGGGATATTCCATACCATACGTCGTTATGCTCAGCAGTAAAAGCTGCAGGGAAGAAGGAGGAAGGGGGGGATGTTTGTAGTTATGGCATTTGTCTTCCCAAGCCCTGGTTTCCTGTAAATGGCTAAACGCGTGCAGATATAAAGTAGTGAATATGTTCCTTATTTTGCTTTGCTTGCATGTGCAGCTTTTGCTTTACCTATTAAACTGTCTTTATCTCAACCCACGAATTTTCTCACTTTTGCCTTTCTGATTCTCTCCCCCATCCCACTAAGGAGGAGTGAGTGAGCGGCTGAGTGGAGCTGAGCTGCCTACCAGGGTTAAACCAGAACAATCAAATTATAAGATGTTTATAAACAGAAAACAATAAAAACTTGTTGCCATAAATGAAAATGAACCTGCATTGGGGCGGGGGAAATAAAAATTTCCTAAGTCAGAAGCTCAACTGGCGCCCGGATTCATGGCCACTTCTTTCTTTGAATATCCACTGCACAAATACCAATGTAATGCCTTGATTACGAAGTCTTGGCCACTTTGGCAGTAATGTGTTTTAAGTGTACCTTAATTTGAACGCAAGGAATATCCCTCATGATTCTAGACTGAAGAGGAAATAGCAGGATCATGTAACAAGAAGTGCCAGCATATTGGCTGATAATATCATATCTGAATTTATAGCACGTTGCATTGCCATACAAATACAGTATTTCTTCTGTCTTGAGTCCAGTAAGCTTATAAACCAGAACTTGCCTCACCTCATTCGCTGCTACTACCAGACCTCAGGATAAAAATTCCCATCTTATTTAAGAACAGCTTATTTGTTACAATACATAGATTAAAAAAAAAATCATAGCTAAATAAACACATAGCACAGCCCAGAGAGGGTATTCTCCTGTGATGGTGCTGAAACAGATCTTCTTTCTGCACTTAAACTTTAAACATGACCTCATTTCTTGCAGGAATACCAAAGTCGCATACACTTTGTCAGAAAGCGGTATTTTACTTTAGTGCCAGTAACCTCACATTTGGAAATTTACATGATTGTAATTACAGTTTCTAATACTATAATACAGAGTAGCTCCTTGCAGCATCTTCCTGACAACTACCTGCTGATACATAGTCTCTGTTCCGAATCTGAGGGATTGTGCAGTTATAAAAGGTGCAGGACTGACAAGCCATCGAAACAAAGCTTGAGTATTAAATTTATACCCAGAGTACAGACACAAACATAGTCATCTCAACAGCACCCCACCTACATGCCTTCAACTTGAATCACTGCAAGCAGTTAGCAACATTTATTCAGGCTCACTTCAGAAAAGTCTTCAAGAACATGATTAATTTGACTAGCCCCACCGAAGCCATATCCTTCCAGCCGAAATGCCTTGCATGATCAGACCCATGTTTTGTCCCTCTGTGAGCACAGCAGCACATCCTAATTTTTGCTAGCGGTGACTTCCGTAACTTGGACATTTCTACACTAAGAACCTAACTGAGACTGCTAACTCACTTTAGATAAACCACATGACAAGCTTCAGCTGGTTCTGACTCTCATCCCTTACACATTTCAAATTTCCCTAGATACAAACAGCACAGAAAGCCAATATATTTCCTCAGAGCCATCGAGCCGTTCTGTGTTACTTTGAAGTGTCATTGAGTGCAATGACACAACAGCCAACAATGAATTATGGTTGAGCTCAGAACTCGAAGGCCGAAGAGATATCTCAAATGTGAACAAGCACCAAAAAAGTCTCAGCTGAAAGGAGATCTAGAGGGCACATCTTAATGCGGTGCTTGCAGATTTCCCATTTGCACAGTCACAAGGCAGAAGGCAGCACCCAGGCAGAGACTGCACATCAGAGGCTGTGGGACAGGTTCTCTCATATGTGTAGTTTCATGTGGTAAGGGAGAAGTCACAAGGAGAGCCTGTAGCCAGGAAGCGCGTCCTGCATAAAGATGCTCAGGTAACCATGAAAAGCCATTCAGCGACTCAAGGGCTGCACCATCCCCTCTCCCTTGTTCCAAGACATGACATGTCAGACAGAAGCAAGCAGAGGCCCACACACCATAGCTAACTGTTTTGTGACAAGATGGACTGGAAGCCACAGCTCTGCCTTATCAATATGTGAAGCAGAAACGGCAGTGGGGGAGTGGAAGAAATCCGATAACAGATTATCACTGTGAATGTGAGAGACTTGCCAGGTCTGTGCTCCTGTCTCTAAAAAAACTGGTGTGAGACTGCATGTTACTGAGAGATTTATTTTAGAAATTTGTTATATCCTGCTTTTAAAAGGGAAAAATAAAGCAAAACCAGTGCACTAAGCAATGGCAGTTTGGTTCCAGGAAGTCAGTTAAAATAATCGGTACTGCAATACCGCCTCCTTGCATTTCAAGCAGGAAACTGCTTTATTGGGTCAGGGCAGTAGTCTGTCTAATCCAGTACCTCATCTTCAAATCCTGGATCTTAATACTGCAACAGAGGCAAGAAATCATCCAAAAAAAATCTGGTTATCTATTTCAAAAAACTGTCATATTACCAACCCAGTTCTTAATGTTATTTATACAACCAAAGAGGTTTGCGGAACTCTGCTTGTGCGTTTACTTGTGAAGTTTGTCAGTCTAAAGCACTATGCAGCCTTAGCTCCAAGTCATGATTTAAGCATAGAAGATTACCAAACATCCACAAAGTCCAAAAAAAGCTCTGTGTGCTTTCACCTGTATGCTACCCTGCGCTATGTCTCTCCCCTTGGTGTTGAAGTTATGCTCGCAGCAGAGGCGGCTGTATAGAGTGCTGTCCTGCTGCCAAGAGACCTGTGTTCAAGTTTCATATTACAAGATTAGCAAGATACAAAGTGAGGTTACTGGAAAATGCAAGCTACTAACATAGTACAGATCAGGAGGTTTGAAAAGCTTTAAACACGGGGAAAAAAAAAACCAATTTCCCACTTTTTACACATGTAATTACGTGATTCTTCCACATCACAAAAGATACAGGAGCTACTGTGGTAAGTGTTTAGTCATGATAGAACTACAGTGCACCCTACAAAACAGTGTCCTGATATATCTGAAGAAAGAATAAGAAAGCTTTTTTTAGTGACTTCATCCCACTTTATGTAGTATGTGTAATGTGTAGTGTCCTGCCGTAACAAGCAGTGTAAAGCACTGTCTTTACCTTCTCTCATCTACCTCCACGGTGTTTTTCAAAGTACAGTGCATAAAGAAAGATCTATAAAAGTGCCTTGAATTGTTTATGTTAAAAATGCGACTGTTTTGCACTAGCAGTATGAAAAATTATATTAGGTGGCCATTATTTTGTCTTTTCTCTTGATAAATAACTGACTACATAGGGCATGCAAGAGTGGCCAGCAACAGTGTATGAAGAATCAAAGCACAAAAGTCACTATCTTCTGGAGTTCTACTTAGAGCAAAAGGAGATAGCTCTGTAGCTGTCACCAGAAAAAATGAATGACATTACTGTTGATGTTTTCACATTCATTCCTATGCATGATGAGTTTTACACATCTGAACTGAGTTATGAGGAGGAGTGGTTTGAAGTATACATTAACAGCTTACAAAACCAAATCACTGGGCCAAATTTCCTGCTGAAATAGCTCCAAGAGTGGGCCTCTGTTTGTAAAAAGTATTTCAAATGTGAAGGTGTGCATTTACAGTGGATTCTGTGAAGTTCACAATACTGTGTTAATTTTTTCTATCCTAAAAAAAAATAAAACTAAGCAAAAGCATCCACTTAAATTCAGTGATCTAAGACAATGGAGCAAAACTCCAGCTGGTTCTAATGTCAGAGCTTCAGCTACTCCAATGGAGCAACAAGGGTCTACATCAGTTTGGGATGCCCCTCCTAAAGCACAAAAATGGTCGTGAGTGGGGACAGATCAGTATTCAGCTCTGCTACCATAGGACACTTCCTTTAGATTAATCCAAACACAACTTTTTGCCTCAAGCCAGTGGCAGGGGGGTTGGAACTAAATGATCTTAAGGTCCTTTCCAACCCTAACTATTCTATGATTCTTTAAAATTCAGTGCTTCAACAGGTAAATCGAAAATGCATTTTCAAATGAAAGCTATTGCTCCCTGAATTATCTGGAGCTGTAGCAGAAAATCGATGAGACAAAGACATTTAAATGAGATGTTTAAATATAGACTGTAAATATGAAACTGAACATTAATAAATTAGATTTGTGGGGTCTTCCCTTGCTTTAGCCTGTGTGTTATCATGCAGCCTTTGTTTACTTTCATTTATCTTCTTTGTTTGATGACGTTTGAATAATAAATACATTGATGAATTGCATCAGTAAATGCCATCCATATATCACAAAAATAGGATGTACCCAGTGTTCTGGCACACAAATGCTAAAGGGGCTTTTTTCATGTTTGCTTGAACTTTCAGTACTCAACAAAGGAAATAATACTGCTTTTCTGGACAAACTTCCTGATTTTTATTCGAATTTTCAGTGAACAAACAGCTGCAGAATAATGTGACTTAATGAAGCATTTCTAATACAATGCTGCAGAAGTTAAACCAGAACTGCTTGCTCACTGATAGTTGTATCATTCAGAGTAATTTTTCAAGATGGTGATCTCATTTTTGTGTACATGAGTATTAGGTAATGTGATTTTCTGTCTTTCAAAGTCAGTGATTTCCTTTAGTGTTATAACTAGTTAGTGTTGTTCCATTACTTATTCATAGCAAGTAAAACACACAACATAATTAATGCAACATATTTCTAATACGGTATTTAAGCTTTACACAGGTTGGTCAGTAGCACTATACACAATAAATTTAAGTGTGAAGATGCTCAGGTCTGAAAAATTCAATGGTACGTTTTGCTCACCAAAACCACACAGCCTGCATTCGTAAAGATGTCCTTTACCAAGTCTGTGGTCACCTGTCACAAAATTAAGGAACTTCTTGGCGGCTACATGTTTCTCTGTCACTACAATTCAGTGTAAAATATTATTTGTTTTATGTAAATCCAGATATGGTTCAATGAATCATCACTTTGCAACCTGCTAGTGAAAGCAACCTCCAATATCCATCTGTACATGCATCTATTTACTTCTATTCAGAACAAGTTTTTTTCATGCATTCCCCACCAGAATCATCAAGCGCATTACAAGCATCTACACATAAAGCTGAGATCCCTGATATCGTAAGAAGAGACAGGTAAAAAGGTTACCCCGTATGTCCAGTATGGTAAGATCCTTCCAGATTAGTCATCATTCTCTGATTAAAACAGCATGACAGGAATCAAGATTTTATCTGAAAGTCACCCACTACCAGCAGCGTGTCTAAAATTAATACCACAGTTTTGAAAGCCCCCTTACGTTCAACCGACATGTGGAACCAATGAATAGTAATCCTCATTGGCTACCTGCTAGCGAACTGAGCAAAGCTTTCCACCGAAATTATGGCACTTAGGTAGTTTACATTTAAATGAGTAACAGTACTGTACTTTTGGAAACTGGGATTTTATGAAACAAAAAAATACAGCTTTCAGTATTGCCTCAGCAGTATCAGCTCTCTGAAATAAAATATTAATAATGAAATTCCTGTGAATTACTACTGTTAATTAACCACTCAGACCAATTTAGGCATCAGTATGAAATGACTGCACAGTTACTGTGAAAAAGTATGAAAGATGTAACCTTTGCCACCCCTAATAAAACTGCCTTAGTATGCTCTTTCCTAACTCCAGCTAAGCTATATTCCCATTACCACTGAACTACTATTTTTCTAGTATTTACCCCACACTACAGAAAAAAAAGAATCTTAATTTATCCATTTGACTTCACTCTGATCATCCCATAAAACAGCTTTAAAGTGTTAAACATACAGCAAGCTGAATGCTAATGTCTGAAACTAGTTAGTAAAACTGAGATACCAGATAACAATTATCATTTAGTCAATAGCAATTTAAATGTATCCACTGCTGTGCGAAGACCCTAACGCCCAGAATGCTTTATGGGGCTTTCAGGGGGTATGTTTATTATTTAAATTGACAGTTCTGCAGGAGTCAAAGCACGGTTCTTTAAATACTGAGCCGGTGCCTATCGAGGGGTGGGTTGGTAGGAGTGAGGTACTTAGTGCTTTGGGGAAAAAAAAAACACTGATTATCTCCAAGCAAAAGCTGGAAAGAAACAACTGTAACTACACATATAATTTAAAATGCTTTAAGCAATAAGAGGCATGCATGGCAACTCCTAACAGAGCAGGGCAAGCTGCTCTTCACTCTTTGCCTAAATAACCTGGTGTCCGATCCTACAGTTCCACAGGAACAAAGCAGGCTATTTTAAAACTTTCTCTTGCAAATCTATAAAAGAGGTGGAATAAAGGAAAAGCCCTCTCGCTGTGGCATACAGAACCTGCACCGTATCCAGTAGGTAAATGAGCTCAGTGAAACGCAAAGAAAACAACGCGGAGACACAAGGTATGTTTCATACTACCTACACCACAACTTGGGGAGCGTTACACACAGGAACAACTGAAGCCATGAACAGCCTTTGAAGAACTCTTTTTGGAAGGTTTTCCTACAGGGGCTTATCGCTCCGAAGGCGGCCGCGAAGCTTCCGGGCTCCAAAGCAGAGTAAACCCCTGAGTGCCCGCGGGGGCTGTAAGCCAGCGGCCGCTTTTCCTACACAAGCAGTCGGGCTGAAAACCGGGTGGGTTCCCCTGCCCCCTTCCCCGGCTCTGCTGAAACGCTGAAACGTCCGGTTTAATACCAAGCTGTATTAAAACGCAGAACACGAGCCCGGCGCCGGGCTGGAGCGGCTGCCCCCGCGCTCGGCCGGAGCCGCGAAGGGCGGCGAGGCAGCTCCTGCCTCCTCGCAGCGGCTCTCTGCAACTTTTGGGCAGCGGGAGGGCGGACACCCGTAGCAGCCGCCCCCCGCCGGGCCCCGCCACGGCCGCTCCCCGCCAGCCGCTCCGCGGGGTCTCCGCAGCCGCGGAGGGTACCTCCTGGTGTGTGCGCTCCCCCCCCAGTAGCGCAGACAGACACACGCCCCGGGAGCCCTCCGCTCACTTACCTGCAGCCCCGCTTCCTGCTGCAAACACCTAGGGATCGGCCGCCGCACGTCGGGGGGGAGCTCCAGCCTTACCGCCCGGGCATCGCCGGCACACGCCCCGCGCCCCGCCAGTGCCCGCGGGCACCGAGGGGGTGGCTCCGCGCTCGGCTCCCCTCGGGTTGGGTCGGGTCGGGTCGGGTCGGCCGGGCTGGAGGAGCGGGCAATCGTCTGCCGGGGCCCGGGTGTTCCCCCTCCTTCTTTGGGAATGAATATACGAGGAATCCGGCTAAGAGATGCGAGAGAAAGGGTGAAGTACGTGGGAAGGGAAGGAGGGAAGACTTGAAGTGTTTCTCGTGCACGATTTCAGAGTATTAGAAATAATAATAATAAAAAATAAAAGAGGACGGAGTATGGATCAGCTCTCGGAAAAGAGGAGGGTGAAGAAGTCCTGCAGCTCGGTCCGGTCCTGCCCCTCCGCCAGCTGCGTGAGGTCCCGATTCAGCCCCGTCGGCAGAGGAAGGGAGGAAGAGCCGGCGCGTCCTGCAGCAATACCTCCGTTAGAGCATCTCTGATTGGTTTGGCTTCGCACACAGCACGACTTCCCCCTCCTGCTGCCTCCTTCTCTCTCTTGGGAAAAGTAATTGGAGAGCGAGAGCTTCACCTTCGGCAGCAGTAGCAGCGGCGGCAGCAGCCGCTCCGTGCCCAGCCTGCGCTCACCGCCCCGCACCGCGGAGGGGCGCGGAGCCGCCCCGGGCGGTCGGACGGGCAGCGGCAGCTCCTGGCGGGAGGGAGGGACGCGCTTCCTCTCCCCGGTGTCCGCCCGGCTCCCCGCTGCTCTGCTCCACAGCCCCTTCAGAGGCAGCAGCTCTGTCTGACCGAGGAGCGGGGCTCCGCCGACAGCGCCCGCCGCCTCTCCCGCTGCCCGCGCAAGCCCGGGCTGGGCCACCTCCCGCCCGCCCCCACGGCACGG
>JANRGW010046235.1:52425-70695 GCA_024733675.1 Psilopsiagon aymara | reverse complement strand
GAGCAGAGGGAAGAAAAAGGGGGAAGTGAGTGAACAAACTGCGTGGCTGATTTATGGCTTAAACCACGACACAGAGCTTGCAGACAGACAGGCTGAGTGGTGCTGGGAGCATCCAGGCTGTCTAATACCTCACTACCTGTGAGCCCCAATGCAAGAGCAAATGCTCCAACATGCAGTATTTTGCATGCTTTGTGAGATGCCATGCATCCAGGTTTGCCTTATGTCTTACTTAGAAAGCAACATGTGCATTCCTAGAGCACTATGCACTTTTCAAAGCAGAATTTTTTCAATACCCTGTTAGATATGGACATTAGAAGCTAATGGATGTTCAGATTACTTTGTATGTTTACTTAACAGTGGGTGCTCTCATGTAATGATAAAGAACCTCTTCAGGCACTGTTTTTCACTGTCAGCTAAATGTAAATCTAGTTTAAAACACTGGGGGAAAACTGGAGAGGGGTATTGCAGGCAGCTCCTCTGGTTCCCTCATGGGATAAACCCCTCATTCCTGTAAGTGTTATTCCCCAGAGTGTGTGAATACCTCTACACACACTGGGGAATGAGAAAAATTTAAAATGAAAGGTATGACATAACTGGATCACAGAGAAGTGGCACAATCAGTCTGCAGGTCTAGATTATCAGCATGAAAATGTGATGCTTTGGGGGGAAGGAATGACAGAAGAACAAGAGAGATTTGTGCTCTGTGTCAAGATTAACAATATCTGCTTCATATCTCAGTAAGAAAAGGCTTGTTGAAAGCACTGAAGGAAGGTAGATAGAAATGAACATTTATGAGGTTGTGGTAAGAAACTGGCTACAGAACACCTATTCGGGAAGAAGTGGAAAGTGTTTGATTTAGCTTGAACTGACAACCCTACAGCACTAAGTGAATTAAAGGCCTTGACCCAGTTGGGAAATAAAAAGACACTTCTAAGGCAAACTTATTAAAAAATTAAAGAGAACACATTTTTCAAAACAAGTTGGAGATAAAGCCTATTTCAAACTATGGAGGATATTGTATGAGGTTAAGGAATTTTCTGTGTGGTCTTGAGTAATAAGCAGGAATTAATTAAAGTCCCACAGGGGAAGAAAGTGTAGGTGAAATATAGTGGGTTTCTAATCATTATTTGGGAGCTTTTTAACAGAATTTTACATAGGAATAGCAGTAGAATAAGGACAATGGGTGTAAAAAAAGCAGCATACTTATGAGGCTGCCAGGGAGGGAATTTTTGGCATAAATCTGAACCTGAAAGATCTAAAAATAAAAAAGATATATCGGAAGTGAAAATAAGCTGTGTTTATGAAGGAATAATTTGAGACTGTAAAGAAAGCAGAGATGTGTAGTAGGCCTCAGATAGCAAAAGATGAACAAATGGAAAAGATCCTGTTAGAAGTGAAAGAGAAGCAAAGGAAGTACTGGTCCTTAGCAAAAAGAAAAGCACAGATAAGAGAGGAAGCAGATTGTTGAAGAATTCAATTATTTCTTCGCTTCAGTCTTCACAAAAATTAAACGCAGTCAGACACTTTTAACTAAACGGTTATGGAAGGCAGATAAGTTCACAAGAAGCTGAAGAGCAGAATCAAGTACATTTACCTAAGGGACATGTGTTACAGTTTATTGGCAAAGCAATATTAAAAAGCATCTTATAAGGGAATTAAAAGAAGAATCTAATATAGTCTGAACCACTAGCACTTATCTGGAGAATTAACAGAGGACAGGGAAGGACTTGGAAGACTGGAAAAGGACCAACATAATGCATTTTTAAAAGGCAGAAGGTCCATAGCTTTCTGTGTTTTTCAAGCAGCTGGACTTTGATCATTGGAAAGATTCTGCTCAAGTTACTAATCTTGATTTGTAAGATGATAAAATGAGTTTTTTGAGAACAGAGCATAATAAAACAGCCTAATTTCCTGACAAATTGGCTGTCCTGGTGAATTAGAGAAATGTGGCTGATGGACTCTGGCTTGACTTAGTATAGTTTTTTGGCAGTGTCTTCCATGATACTCTTGAAAGAAGGCATTCTTAAAAGCAGGAAATGTACATAAAAAGGTAGCAATCAAAAATTACTATCACTATATGGAAGAATATAGTTTTCAAAGAGAAACAGTGATAATATGTCAAACTGGAAAGGTATTTAAAGTTTGTAAAGACCTGTCAAAATATTTGGACATTTTGAATATTTTCATTCCCAGGTTGTACCCCAGTTACAGATGACATAGTGTTTGGAAAGTTATCAGCCCTGTGGAAATGTTAACTGAGTTTGTGACTCCTCTGAAGTATTATAAAAGAGTGATCTGGTATCATGCCACTGTAGGAGATGTTTTTTCCCAGTCAAATTGTCTCATTATCTTTATAAAGTGTGTGCATTACAGTTTTAAAACATGACAGTTTAATCTAGAGGCTGCTGATTAATTTCTATAGTCAAACTTGTAATTATTTTCCCCACAGAGAATGAAACACATGCTCTTCGATATCCACCAAAACTTACTTTATTAAAAAGGCCAGTAGCCACAAATAGTCTCCAGTCCAGGACATTTGTGTATCAATCACTCTAGACTGAGTTTTTTCTTAATTGCCTTTGTCTAATTGTCCTGCTTTTTCTCCTCCATGGGCTGCAGGGACACAGCCTGCCTCACCATTGTCTGCAGCATGGGCTGCAGGGGAACTTCTGCTCTAGCACATGGGGCATCTTTTCCCCTCCTTGTGCACTGACCTTGGTGCTGCAGGGCTGTTGCTCTCACAGATTCTCACTCCTCTCTGAAGTTGCACAGGTTTTTTTCCCCTTTTTAACTGTGTAATCCCAGAGGCACTACCACTGTTGCTGATGGGCTCAGCCTTGGTCAGTAGCAAGTTTGTCTTGGAGCCCTGTGACATTGGCTGTATCAGACATGGAGAAATCTTCAGTCAGGTTCTTACTGAAGTCACTCCTGTAGCCCTCCTGCTACCAAAACCTGGCCATGCAAGCACAATACATCATTTCTCCTGGTACCAAAATTGTGCCACACAATCCCAGTACATAGGCCTACAGATGGGTTATTCAAGAACAGATATTCATATCAGAGATGAAATCGAAAAATGGAGTGAATAGGATATTAATATCTCTTCATGGTTGTTTTTCCAGAAGGCATTCCCAATAGCTCTGCAATTCTCAGTGAAATGATATTTCTCATTTTTCCTGGAGTTGGGGACCAGGAAATTTGAAGTGCTTCAGGTCCAAAGCAGTTCAGACGGTTGGTTTATCCAGATATAAAATATTAGAAATCCTCCAGTCTTTCATCATTTCTTCACCCTGCCAAGTATGTTGGCAAATATAAGGTGGAGTATGAAATATGTCTGTAAAGCACATTTCCACTGGTAACCTGCCTGACTTTTAACCCTGAAGTAATTGAAGCTGACAGTCCTCTGCAAGGTATTTTGATTTTAAAAGTATGTGGCTGTAGAATATCTAATTGGAATTTTTCAAGAGTGGCAGCTGGGAAGGAACATAGGAAGCCTTCTCATTTCCATTCTGTTTGTTGCAGTATGCCTTTGTCTGAGACTTCTGATGTGCAAGCTCGAAGTGAAGAGAAAACCAGTTAATCTTAAATTGCCATTGCCCTTTTCCAGGGGTGAGAAGATCTAGGACTCAGACTCCACTAGAAGCATAATAAGCAGATACAGTACATGGATACAAGTTCAAAAAATCATGTGTAAGAATGAGCCTTTCACAGGCAAGGGAATTATCGAACCAAATACAGGTTTTTGGGGGGTTTTTTACCCATGTCCCATATGAATTTTAGCAAATTTGCTAGAAATGGATGGTTAGGTACTGCCTAGCTCTTCTCCTATGCCAGAACTTTAAATGTGACAAGAATAGTACAATCTACCATAGTGCCGCTGTGAGTGGTATAAGGAAATAGGAGAAAGTAAATTCTCTGGAGTAAGGCAGACTTTGTTTTATACATACTGCCCATGGATTAACAAAGTCAAAACACCTGAGTGCTGAGGAGGAAAGGAATTGTTCAGGTTGATTCAAGGCAGTACATTTTATGAGAAAAGAGGTTTAACTAAAACACTCCTAACAGGGAGGCTGAGTAACTTCAAGGAAATGTATTAGAGAGAAATAGACAGTTCTTTGCATGAATCTTTCCTAACTAATCAGAATACTTGCAAGTGACCTGGAGGATTACATATGGAGAGCTTGGCTATGTAGGATTTTATTGATCAATAGCAAGTTAAAAAAGACAAAAAAAGTGTAACCAACTCTCTTTCCATTCTCTTTCATGAGGCTGAGGGGTCAGAGCAGGGCCAATTTGGCGAACCAAACCTTACCAAAACTCAAATTTCTCTAACTAACTAACAAACAGATTAGAAAGGATGATGGTGTTTTGTGTGAAAAGTTCCTTTCCTTCTGCTTTTTCCTTTCTTTTTTTTTCACCAAATTATCATAAAATCATAGAATCATAGAATCATAGAATAGTTAGGGTTAGAAAGGACCTTAAGATCATCTAGTTTCCACCCCCCTGCCATGGACAGGGACACCTTACACTAAACCAAGTCAACCAAGACTCAGTCCAACCTGGCTTTGAACACCATCAGGGATGGAGCATTCACAACTTCCTTGGGCAACCCATTCCAGAGTCTCCTAAGATTCTTTAAGAGATTACAAAAACCACAACAAACCATCCCTCAAGATCTATTCTGCATAACAGATTCTGTATGTTAGCTCAAGTATAAAAGAAAACCTCTATTATACATGCAAAAGGGTTTGTCAAGTTTGCACAAACTTTCTTTGCTTTAATGTATAGGAGTTTGCAGTTCTAAAATGTGACCTTTCCATATATGACTAAACTGGGCATGAAGGGGAAAACCAAAAAACTTACAGTGTTTATCATTTCCTCACAAACACTGTCTTCACTTATCTTATTAGATTTAAGGTTCTACTTTCCAGGGATGTCTTTCCCATCATTCTTTGATGACTGGGCCACTAGTTTTTGTCCTAGAGTAAACATATACCTGTCTTGAAATAACAAATCTCTTTCCTTTATGTCAATAAATGACAGCTCTATTCGTAAACCAGTGCAAATGACTTCTGTCAACACTCAAACACTGCTGTATTGTATGGTTTTGTCACTTCTCAGTATTTTGCCATATATACTCTTTACAAAAATTGCCCCATTTAAATATCCATTAGTGGATACTGCTAAAGCAATATTTGGACAACAGTCTCATGGTTGAGAAGATATCAAAAGCTGATCTTTTAATGAATAACCTTAAAATCTACCTGGCCACAGGGATAAACATACAGGAAGTTATTCATTCACAGGGAAGTGTTATGATGGAATGCACGTGCCTGGGAACAAAGGACATACTCTTTGATTTTACTGCCTTAGCATTTATCATGCGATATATCATCTTGAGTGGCAGTGAGTTCTCAGAGTTACGGTAAAACACTGACATCCATTTCTCACTTGTCACTGTCTTCTGTCGTTCACACTGAAGAAAAACAAGGTCTTTTTTGCTTCTTTAAAACTTGAAATCATTCAAAATGCTCAAAAGAATTTGTAGGGCAGAGCCTACTGAGGAATCACTTGGGAGACATCAGTCTCTAATCAAGTACAAGGCTTCACAGAGCCTCTGGAATATGACTTCACAGTAATATAAAAGAACATGTTCGTATTTGCAAAATGGAGTAATTATGACTGATTTCCCCAGTGCCCTGTAGCCTATAAACACAGTAACACATTTTGAATTGTCATATTCATTAAAGTTCAAGCCTGAGAGTTGCTTCTGGAGGCAGGGACATTGACTATCATAACGATCTGGGGGCCTTGGAGTCTTCTCTAGGACAAGGGAAATGAGCAGAGAGAGTAATGGTTGCTGGCACCCAGTGATATTGGTGTCTGAGAGAGGATGGGTGGTGTCGCTTCACAAAACAGGAACCCAGCATCCCAGTCAGACTTTTGGATGTTTAATGGATCACAAGAAGTGTGGCAATAAGGTATTTTCCTTAGTACTAGCAGCAGATTAAGGGCCCTGGTGCAATGAGTACTGTCAGCTTTCACTGTGCTGCTCTGAGACAATATTCTTCCTACCTGGTGGGAACTTTTGACAAAGGTGTAGGGAAGGTTCACTGAAATCAGTTCCAGCAGGAGCTCTTGGACAAACCTGCTGAAGGCAGTCATTATGGTAAACACTCTTTCAGCCTTGGCAGAAGGAATACCTATGGTCCTTTTGCCTTAAAAAACTCTCTTCAGTAGTGACTAGTGACTTGATCTGCTCTGGCAATTCACCCTGGGGAGTATTTGGATAACTGTAGTTGTATTAAATTCTTTCCCGCTAGCTTTACATTCAAATGGCAATACTTTTGTAGGTAACATTGGCAGGAAGGGAAGAACACCACTTAAGAATGGCACTTCTGATTGCTACTTTGGGATAGGGAACGCGTGAAACCTGCATCTCTGCCTGAAGTTCTGAATGGGGTCAGCAATGGCCTCCAGCTGCCTAATGCACACAACTGGTCTGCTGAGAATGGAAACCTTCATGCTAGCTTTACAAAGGGATGTTTTCTCAAAGAACTGAACAGTGAAGCCTTGAGCCCAGTCTTTCTCTATTAGGATTTTAGTAGCCTGAACAGACAGGTGCAATAATGTAGTAATAATACAGTAAATAGGAAAATAATGTAGGAATCCTGACTGGGACAGAAATAAGTTTTTGTTTATGTAAGCAGATACATATTTCTGAGAACAAAGAGGCATATGGGTGTTCAGATACCTGAAAGCATGCTGGAAATGCTTTCCTGGTTCTTGGATTCATATTCACTATTGGCTCTGCGCATTTACATTCGAAATATCAAGTTAGAAGATTTTAATTCTGATATTTTAAAATTGAAATTAATTTATTGATTCAGAACAGCAGTGAGGAAAAGAAGTAAAAAGATGTGGTAGGGAAGATACAGAGGAACCATGTTGTTTGCTCCACATCTTCATGTGAGGTACCTCTCATCTGAATCTGAGTTTGATGCTCTGAAGCTGAAGAGTGGATGAAGTGTTTGAGGTCTGTGTGTATCCACTATGTGTGACATAGCTGTTTCATGATTTTTTCACTGTATCATACTAGTAAGCCAATATTTATGATGTGTTAACATTAATAACCATGCCTGCCAGAACTGACATACTGTAACTAAGCCTCCAACAAAACTCATAGAGCAAGTACCCATGCATATAATCACTTCCTACCAGTCATCCTGAAACAAAGAGTCTATCCAATAGCCATTCAAGGGGAAGCTGGCAGAGATGATAGGCTGAGATACCCTCTTCAAACTTGTAGAGACAAAACTGCAGTCTTAGTTTCAGTTAAAGGTGACAGAATGATCTGTAATGCTTTGCTGCTAACTGTTACTCTGTGCAAAAGTGCAGTTCAAGCAGGCCAAGTTTGTCCAGCCAGAATGTCCCAATGTCACTGCTGTACAGTGTCTGTAATTACACAGAGCTCCTGATGATCTATGCTTGATCCAAAGAAAATCCTGGGAGACATTTCTGTGTGAGATACTGCACTATCTTCAGCATCGTATTGTTCCTTGGAGTCTGGTTCTACCTAGAATGCCACTCAAGTTTAAGGAAACTAGCAAGTCTTGACACATAAAATTACGGAGCACCAGAAACTCCGTCAGGAATGCCAGGGAACATTAGGGTAGTATTTCCACTGAATTAAATTAATGGGAAATAAAACTTATTATTAGATTCATACCTATCACCCTCTGATAACCTAAAGAAAAGCCTATAACTGCGATATGATTAAAGAGGTGAGGGAAAAATCAAGCCACACAATTTGTTGCTACTGAAATTTTAAAATTAGATGGAATCTAATTAGTCCTTCATTGAGTGAAAGGTAATGAATTACGTGTTCTGCCTAATTGTTAGTATTAGAAACAGTTACAAGTCAGGAGGTATTATATAGAATATAAGGTACTTGCAAGGTGTTTGTCTGGGGACTAGGTTTTTGCTCTGTGCTTGTTTGGCCTTTACCTAAAATGGGGGGATTCAACTCCTACAGGAATATAAGATTCATAGTAATAATGGGTTCTTTATTTTCTTCAGTGTTATGAAGATTCATGGTAGATCCTTTTGAACTGAAGCAATGTTACCAGAGCTGAGTATATGGGTTCAGTTCCAGCAGCTTAGACTAACTCCCTGTTAATGCTGCTCAGCTGATAAAACTAGTTATTACTGTGCTCCGTTCTAGTGAGTGCCACAATATTCATTAGAAGCTCAGCAGTATACTTACAGCTTTGCTGACCTGAGAGACTGCAGGCTCCTATAAACCTTCACTGCCTGCAGACTGCACCACAAGAATGCAAGCCAGCTCTAATCTATAATGCAAGAGGTTGTGATACCCTGATATTGAGTCTGAGCTGCTAATTAGATGCAAGGCTCATAGTCTTGAAATGGGTGCTGTACTATTACCGTGGGTTTGCTTATCTTAGAGAAAGGCAGACTAAGAAGAGATGGGCTTAAATGTGGTCTTCAGTGACCTAAGGAGGTGTTATACTGAAGATAGACTCTTCTTGGAAGTATAAACGGCAGGACAAGGGTCAATGAGCACATGTCGCAGCAAGAAGCAAAGGAAATCCCAGTTGGGTGTAAGGAAAGTTATTCACTGTGAAAGGGGCACAGCACTGAAAGAGGCTGGGCAGAAAGTCCTTGGCATCTCCACCCTTGGGGGTGTTCAAAGCTAGACTGAACAAGGTGCAAGCAACTTATTCGAACTTTGAAGTTGGTCCTGTTTGAAATAAGAGGTTGAACTAGGGGACCTCATAGGTCCATTCCAAACCCAACAACTCAGTGGGAAGAGACCACATCTTACAGATCCTGATGTTATACACATTCTTTTTTCCTCTGTGTCCCTCTGACCTACTGATTTTTTTGTAAGAATATATTTTTCAGCATTGCAGTCTATAATTTAGAAATTGTTTTGTAAAAGAAATTTTCTTATTATGGGTTAAGTGCAAAATACCACTCTAATCCTCAGGCTACCGCATTTGGGAGGAAAAATGTCCTTGACCCTCCTGTCATGCCACAGAATTTTTGAGCTGGACAGCAAAATAATAAAATAATACAATAATTCTTTGCTGCATATAGTGCATAGAAGCAGGAGGGCTGAAGATGTCACAAGAATAGTTTTTCTCTTAGCTCAAACAAGGAGAGAGGCTGTTTCATAGCAAACCTTCCTCTTCTCACAATGCTAATACTTGTTCTGGCATTAGGCTCCCTGTGCAAAAATATAACTGTTTTTCCTGACTACAGTCTATGTGAGGGTTTAGACCCCACAGCTGGGAGGTTTTTCTCTCTCCTTGATAACAATTGATGGTTTATTCCCCTTACTCGCTGAGGTACATAGAACTAGTTTGCAGAGCTGGTTTACTATATGTATGTGTGTGTTTGCACACAAATATACATAAATATATGTACAAAAATATGCACACACACACATATGTATTTGGATAATGATCATCTAATCAGATCAGGTTTTCTTTTACCATCCCCTTTATTACCCTTTTGGCCTACGTCTTCTGAAAATTGCCGCCAGGAAAAGCTTTCTGTTCATGTCTGGAATGCTAATTGTTGTATCCTATTGCTCCAGGCCAAAAGGCCAACCTGGAGGCCCTTCTGCTTACAAGATTCTGTGATTGCTGACAAGGTCTGGTCTCAAGGAAAACCTGTTGACTAGCAGCCATGATATTTTTAGCCCTTAATGATTTTTGATAGACTCTTCAATTACTGTTGCGCTACCTGACTTAAGATCTAACTAGACTCACAGGTTTGAATTTCCTAGCCACTCTTTTGCCTAAGCTTCATTTACTAGATGTCAGTATCTATTGTATAATCATTTTACTCCCTAACCTCCTTTCATCCATATTGGTTTTCTGAATTACTGGTTTCTGCTTCCACGTCTCCTTTTAGCAGGGATGGCTGCTTCCACATTGCAATCCCACTGTGGCTTTTTGAGGGCAATTGGTAATATATATAGGGACAAGTCTCGTGTTTCACTAACACTTCTTAACAGATGTGTATTCCCAGTCACTTGTGCCAGAATGGAGTTTCAGAGAATGGTTATTATGGAGTCCCAAGTATGTGTATTAAAATGGGGGCATGTTTAAGAAATGTAATCTTTACCAGGAGATCAGTGCAATGTCTAGTTATAAGTTTTGTATTAATAGTCTTTTGACAGCCAACATGGATTCAATAAGCAGTTACTTCAAAGTGCAGGACTTTCTACGTTTACAACTAATCATCTGCTACTTTTTGAAACTGTACAAAAGTCACATGAAATCTCTATGAATGCCTCCAGGTTGATGTCATTTCTAAGTACACAGCTTTTTTTCTGTTCTTGTACAAGGAAGTGCATCTAGTGAAGGTCCAGTAGCAGATCGTTATTTTAGTCAATGAAATGAGGTGGACAGTAGAGATGCTTTCTAATTTCCCACGTAATTAATTTATTTAGAAATTTTATCCATGGTCCTTACAATTCCTGAGATCTGGAACTGATAATGTCTCTGTAGAACAGAGTAGTATTCTCAATTTTAAAACTTCTTTTTGTGCTCCATTTAGGCATATGCATGCTGAAATAGATGTGGATACATAATGCTCCATCCTGCTTTTCTGTTCTAGTGGAAAAACTTCTAACCATGAATGAATTTCAGGTAGCCGCTTTTCAGATCTGTTTCTACTGTCTTGCTTGTCTTCATCATACATTAATTACATAGACCAGTAAATATTCTGCTCTACCTGTGCCCTTTTTTACTTGCCATTGTTGTATGCAAATGTGTCAGTATTTTAGTGCAGAAACTGTGGCTTACGTCAACATAAATACGGAAAAGAGCTGGAGACCATGGTGGAAGTTGATTGGAAGGCAAAGAAATGGAATTGCAAAATTCTGCCCTTTATACGTAATCTTCCAGTAAATCTTCTAATCTTAATTCAATTTAATGAAGAAAGGTTTTGGTTTTGCTTGGAGGTAACATTGATGTGCTTTGCACAGTGCAAATTTGTACTGCTGTCCTCAAGAGCTTGAGTCTGCTGGAATGACCAACTGTGCAATGTCATATGGAGATAATATCACAGGTCCTAAGAGAGGTACATTTAGGCTAATTAGCTCATGACTTCACTGCTTGTTCTGCAAAATGTGCTTCCAGCTTTAGCCATAGCTCATTTGGTGACCTTTGTCTTATGCTACATCATGCATGTATTCTGCACACACAGTCAGGTGTAAAGCAAGCTTCTTCCAGAAGTTGCATTTTATCCAAAGGATCACCAGTGAAAGCTGTTCAACTATGCTTGACTTTGGTCAATAGCAAAATATATAATGAGACCACAAATCATTATGTTTTTCAGCTTCATCCAGAGGAAATTTGATTCTGCTGTTTAATTATCAACAAGATACAGAGGTCTTTTATTCAGAACTCTGTTATATTAAAATGAACCAACTCATTAAGTTTTCAAATGGACATTATTCAAAGGTCAGTATGAATATTTATATTCATTTCAGTGGACTATACACAAAGTGAGCCAAGAAACGTTTATCTACTAATTTTATGTGTCTTTCTCATCAGAAATAACCTTTTCCTGACAGCTCAACTGATCATTATCAACAAAATGTCAGACCTTGGCCACAATTAGGTGAACTGGAGCACAGCTACATTAATTCCTAGCTAAGTAACATCTTTCCTATGTATTTTCATTCAAAGTTCTTTCATTTTAAAGTAGTTAACAATTTACAATGCATGTTTTATAAACTGCATTAAATGCTGTTGGCCTGTCTGGCAAGAAATCATGTTTGATTACAAAGCAAGAGGGTGGAGGCAAGTAGCTGTGAAAGGGAAACGGAGAGGTAGCTGGAGATCCCAGCAAAAATAAATTTGGATATGAGTGAATGAGTTCCCATTCCCCCATAAACCCTCAATCACAATCTGTACTGGTAAATCGAAATTCCTAGAGAAGTATCAAACACCTATACTGAATTTATTAAAAGTTTTGTGAAATACTTCGCTGTGACAGCACTCCAAGGTGGGCTTTTGGAGTCATCTTGGATCCATTCCATGCAAACACCGTGACTCTACTGTTTTGTTTCTGAGTGCTTTATGTCTCTACCCAGTGGTTGTGCTATGCCAATGCATGACACACTACATTAAGCAAGAAATGAATTTTAAAAGCTGCACCTTTCTGTTGGCTTTTCTGATTTTTACATGTACTTTTTAATATGACAGTTTTATAACTAAACACCCTAGGTCTGTGTAGATGTAAAATAGATTAAGCCAAAGTAATCTCACCAGAATAATGTTTTTCTTCTCCCTACGTTGGTACAATTTTTCAGTAAGTTGAATAGCATTGTACCATGACTGGAGATGCAACCAAAGTAGAGGTACTGTCCCATTTTGCATGTGTTCTCTCCAAAGTTGGGCTGGGCATGCAAGTGGATGCAGAGAGGGAAGATGGGCAGATTTTTTTCTAAATTGGAGGTAGCAGATCGCTGCCTGGAATGGAAAACCATTTAATAAACTACAGAAAAAGAGAAATACTAGTGAAATTATTGAGGTAAACAGCACCTTGATTTCAAGGAGACGCTATACTCCCTTGCTAAATGATTAGTTCTATAATGCAACTCAGGGGAATGGGCTTTGTACAATGTTTTTGTCAGTGCTCAAGAGCAGATACTTTGAGAACAACATGGCAAGGCAAATATACACTTCTTTTCCACTTCTGTCTCATGTGGTCTGCCTCTTAATCAGTTCCTAAGCCAGTTTGGATTTCTATCATAGTTTCACAGCTCTTGATGAACTCTTCTTAAAAGAATTTGTCCAGTCTTTCTGGAGCACTGAATCAGCAAGTAAAAATTATTTCCTTTGCTTTCTTTTAAATCTATTACTCAATAAAATGAGCTTCTGTGCCAAACTCATGTTTCAAAAAATTAGCTTGGTTGCAAAAAGAGGTTCTGTGTAGGGAGTATTTCATAACTGTCTCCTATGCAGGGAGAGATTTTAGTTTTCTTAAATGAGTCACTGGGAAGGCGAAAGTTTCTGTTTTAAACAACAAAACCAGACAGTTCCAGTGCTTGTTCATATCAGCAGTTCCATGGCAGAATTTTATGTAACTTAATGCATCCTCTTAACACATGCTGAGCTTTTCACTGTTTCTCATTAGTCCACAGTGCTTTCTGGGATGAGTAGAACAATTATACCAGTCCCAGGTCACTTATACACATGAGAAATAGTACAGTATTTGGCTGAATAGCTGTTACTATTAATTGAGTTTCTGTTGATGGAAGGTGGTATCAATTCTTCATATTTTTCATCCTTTTAGCAAAGTAGGAACCAACCCAGGGATTCTTTCTGCTCTTTTAGTTTTGTCTCTCTGTAGCTCAAGCAAGAGCATCTGCCAGGGAAAATGCCAAAGAAATAAGATCAGGGTTTTTTTCAACTTTCATGTCACAATAGAAAAAAAAAATGCATGGGAAGAAGATCCTTCTACATATCTTCTTATGCAAGAAATGCATTTCTTCATTTCCCTAAGCATTGAGTTGAATGCCTACTCTAACAGACTGAAATGACTACTATGGTTATTTAAAAATTCTAGTACACCACTGACCACTTGACATCATTAGACTAATATTTGTTTATTTGGCTCTGTCCCCTTGGTCGGCTGCAACCCATTCACGAATCAAGAACGAATGTGGAGACCTGGCTGGCTAATACCAGGCCAATGTTTGTACACATTGCTTTCCTTCTGACATTCAAGCTTAACAAGAATGTTTGCATTATAACTCATCTCTGTGAAGTAATTATGTGTAATTGCATAATTACCCGTTACAGCTGTTTGACTTACTGGCACTTACACTAATTAAACTAATGTGGTGCACAACCAGAAGTTAATTTAAAACAATGAAACCATAGAATGATCCCTCTTGAGGATGTCTACACAGACATAGGTACTGTGGTTGAACAAAAAGTGAAATGTTGAGCTTACATCTTTATCTTCAACCTATTCCACAATGTACATTTAACAGGTGACAAAATAGAGAATTAAATAATAAACTGGGTTATAATAATAAGAAAAAACAATCACCCAAAATACAAGGCTTTTGAATGGAAATAAACTCTATTGCTCAAGAAATCTTGCCATGAAGTAAAATTACTTGCAGGCAATTAATTTTACCTTGATTAATTATAAATATTTCTCAGTGGTTGTCAAAGCTAAACTTGGATTTAGCTCAGTACCTGCAGATATGTTTTATTTTCCCCCAGATTAAAATCCAAGTATTTGAGCCTTGTGCTCAGTCAACTATTCTGATATGAAAATTACCTTAATGGACTGACTTTGCTTATACAGTGAGCAACCAAATCACACAGACAGGAATAATATTCAGTATATGAACTTAAATAAAGGAAAATTCTCCAAATTATCACTCTCTTGCTGTGTGGTTATTGTAAGCAAGTTAGTGCAGCCCAGAGAACAATAAGTGTTCTCCTAAGAAAATACTGACACCCAAACCCACTGTGTCACATCCAAACCTTGCAAGCCAGAGCAACAAAATTTATGTGGGCTTTTTTTGGAAACTCTCACAGGTTTTGCATAAAGAAATTCCAGAGCTGGCACAGCTGTTTCCTATAACTCCTCTTTTTAAATGTCCTTGATACGCAACGACTTTTCTGGGACCCGTCAGAGACTTGTCTGGCTGTTACATTACTCCAGTGGTGCTCCAGAAACTGAAATGGAGGTTGGATCACCTCTATCAGAAAGCCATAAAGGTAAAAAGAGGTCAAGCACATTGAAATTGAATTTACCAACCTCTTAAGCCAAGAAAAAAATATTTCAGCATAATTCACAATATTTTTTGCATAAATGCTGTCAGCAGAACATCTGTAAATCTGATGTGGTCTTCTCCATAAGTGCTCAGGACTGGATTTTTAAAATTTGAGCTTACTAGATATTTTGTGAGCTGTAGGGATTGCACCACCAAAGCAAATGCAAAAATGTTATCTAGTCCTGCTACTTACATTGGTCTTAATAGCAATCAAACAGCCCATTCCATGATACAATACTGAAATGTTTTACACAGGTGACTCATGATTGTGACTACACAGTGCTTTTTCCAGACCGCTGGGTGAAGGCCAGTGCATTTGAAGTTGTAGTTGCTCCTTTACATGCAGTTAAGTTTAACAATACACATTGGAATTAATTAGCATTAAAGCATCAATTTATTTACATTAAAGCTCTTATTAGCAATTCATTCCCATATAAACTAGGAATTCCTTCTTGTCATTAAAGTTTCTGTTACTGGTATCCTTTTATATTTTACGTTAAATGATGTGGAACATAATATAGTTTTAATGGGACTGTAATTAGCCATACTCACATGGCTTGAATTTAGTCATACTACTTAGAATGAATCTTTTCTGCCAATGTGTAACTCTATGGTTTGACCAGCACAGAAATCTTTTTTGCTGTGAGAAACTGCTAACCACTGGCTTTTTAAAATTACCTGTTACTTCTTTCTTTGAGTCACAGATTTACTTCTCAAAGCACTTCATTATGCATATGGTGTTTAAGCATGAGAATCATTCTACTAAAGTTATTACCTAAACTAGCATGTGCTCAAGTGTTTGTCTGAATGTCATTTTAATTAGGAGAGCAGTACATACAGGAGCTATGTGACAGATACAGATTTCTTTGCTGCTAGCATCCCATTTCTTCTTCATCGCCACACCAAACATAGGGCTTTGCTTTGCCCTACAGGTTAAAAACCTGACATGGTCTGGGTCTAATAAATGCCAACAGTCATGTACTGAGGTTGCTATCCTGGTTGCCGTGATATCTATCAGACACCAAGATGATGTGAATGAACCTATTTTTCCTTTTTCAGATCTGAAACTCCTGAAATTTCCAAATTCATTGTGTGTTTTGTCTTTAGGTGTTCCAGAGTAAATTCTTCTTCACACCTATCAGCTTTGGGTTTTACAAAGATCTAGATATGCAGGATAACATTCTGATCTCCTTACAAATAGTAGGACACAGGCCAATGATTTCAAAAGGGCCATGATTTTACCCATACTACACACAATCCTGTTAAAATTAAAAGACTTCTATGCTTCAATATTCAACATATTGAAAATAAATTTCAGTAGTAGCACATTAAAGTTAAAATCAGTCCATCATTTTTGTTCTCTCTGTAGATGAAATTCAGTCATAGAATATGAAAAGCATGAGTTTTCATTTCTTTATACACAATTTTATACTAGTGGGAATCATAAAAATAGCTTTTCTCATATTTTCAGATCTGCTGTGAACATGTGCTTTTCATGAGGATCTCTAGTAGATAAGGATTTTTTGTAGATACACTCTTCTGTGTAAAATCCCCACTCCTGAAGTTTTAATGTATTACCAAACATACTCTTCCTCCCGCAAATGTCTTCAAGCTTCAGGTGTCACGTGTGCCTGTTGGCAAGCATTTCTTTTGTTATGCCCACCAACTGTAACAGGCTTATTTGTGGATTAGCTGTGTCTCAGCTGTAAAATTAATTCAGGAGCACAGCCTGCGGTTCCAAATGAAATTGCCACAGAAGGAAATGCTGTTTCCAGGAGTTTGTCTTTTCAAGATTTGTATAATTGGTTAGTGCTGTTTTGTCTTTTTGTTTTTTGAAGACAATTAATCAATACTTTGTCATGTGTAACTTTTATTTTCTATTTTCAGTACACTGCAGTATACAAACAGCAAAGTCAGATGATCGTGTCCTCTAGTGCTCAAGGAACCAGAGAGCCCTAATTAACTGATCTTATTGTGGTAGCAGTTTTAGCAATTAATTTTGAGCTACAGACCCATGAACCAAAGCCTTCAGTTTTCAGCTTTCTGGATTCTTAAAAGTTTAAATCCATTTTTGCAGAATAAATGTATATTTATTTTCACTGTTTTCCCCCTCTCAGTTATTAGACAAATGGCACAATGCTTGAAGCCCTGCCTTTGCACTCTGCAGGCTTGGCTCTTTGGTCAGCCTTTATGCCTGACTGTAAAGAGACCCCACCAGATGTGGGGAGACAGTTCAGACTTCTTTTATGAATGGCTTCTTAATGCACCTGATATAACTTTTTGGACACACTGAGTCTGCCCCAGTTTGGCAGGTATTGCTTTTAGCTGGAAAACAGTAGTTCCCTGACAAAGGCAGTGAGAGGCCTTTCAGCTGTAACTGAGTGTGAGTACCCCAAGCCAATTTCAGTGCAAAATCCAAGACACATGAGTTTGTAGCACTTTCCGTTTATGTAGCTGAACAGCTCTGTGCTCTGTGGACACCACGAAGCTGAAGCAGTGTGCTGCAGCTGCAGTGCTGGTGGCCTGTCCTGTCTGGAAGGAGATGCTGTGAGTTATGTATGCACATGGTTTGCCTTCAACTGGGTTAGATCAGGCTGCTCAGCTGCATAACACAACATGGTGACTGCCAGCAAATGCTTTTCCCAGTGGAAGCAGTAGAAAGCTATGTACTTAAAAAAAAACAGGGCTGATTTTTTTCTCTGTTGGCAGAGCTAATTTAGCGCAGAATAATAGCAGAAGAAATCTTTAGATTGCTAAAGGATTACCGCTGGGTAAACGGCTTCCTTTTCCTTCTGCCAGTGGTCAAACCAGTTTCTCATGCAAGTTTCTAGCACAGTAGAAGACAAATGTATTGCAAATTAAAGTAGCTGCACTATGAAGGCTCTTTCTTTGTTATGATAAAAATCATTTTTACGTACAGAGAAACCAAATATATGATATCTGGGTTTAAACATACTTCCCCAGCTATCAAGTAAATTTTCACTCACACAGCTAACAAGTTTTTCCTGCAACTTGTCCTCCATTTGTCACATAGCCTGTACTAGGACAGCGGCTCTGCATCAGCAGCATACTCCCAGAGTGAGCCTCACCATCCAACCACTTCCTGTTGTGATGTGGCAAGGTCCTTCCTAGCACATTGGGTCCTTACCTTAAGCCAAAGGATTGCCATTTCTGAAAACACTGCTCTCTCTTTTAACTGATCCAGCCTGACAGCTTTTATTGCTGCATAACATTGAACAGTAATTGTAGCTCCATTAGAAATATCCTACATTACTTTTTCCTGCTATTCTATGAAAAGAAAGAATACAATGCACAGCTTCCCTATGCCTTCCTTCACCAAGAGCTGCTACATATAATCATAGAATCATAGAATAGTTAGGGTTGGAAAGGACCTTAAGATCATCTAGTTCCAACCCCCTTGCCATGGGCAG
>JANRGW010046235.1:0-52325 GCA_024733675.1 Psilopsiagon aymara | reverse complement strand
CTTCTCTGCCCAACCTGTAGCTGTGCCTGGGATTGCTCCGACCCAGGTGTAGGACCTTGCACTTGGCATGGTTAAATTTCACCAGGTTGGCATCAGCCCACCTCACAAGCGTGTCAAGGTCCCTCTGGATGGCATTCCTTCCCTCCAGTGCATCAAATGAACCACCCAGCTTGGTGTCATAGGAAAACTTGTGGAGGGTGCACTCAATCCCACTGTCCATGTCACTGACAAAGATGTTGAACAAGACCGGTCCCAACACAAATCCCTGAGGGACACCACTTGTTACTGGTCTCCAGCTGGACATTGAGCCATTGAGTACAACTCTTTGTGTACGGCCATCCAGCCAGTTCTTTATCCGCTCAGTGGTCCACCTATCAAATCGATGTTTCGCCAACTTATAATCACTTGAAAGTCAGTAGATGAATTCCTGGATTGTCTTCCAGAACCAGCTGAAACAGAATACAGAATTGTAGAAGAAGGAAAGCCAGGAGAGAGAGTGCATGGACTGTCTAATGTACATGTAGAAGGGTATATCCATCTGATGGAACTGAGGAGGTGGAGGATAATTATACAGAGAGACAGGCATAAGTTGAAGAGAACACAAAGCAGTAGAGGAGGGGGGAGAGAAAAAGGACTTAAAATAGGATGCAAACCAGTAGAATAAGCTGTAGTGTTTATTTTCTTATAAAAGAAAAACAAATTGCATGCCTGTCCAGGAGGTAATATAACAGAAGCTAGTAACTTAATGAAAAGAATCTTAATGGTGAAGCCAAAGTATGAGCTAAACTTCCTCCCCATCCTTGGTATTTTTTGCCATCTTGCAATTTCCATTTAGATGGCACTTTTTTTGCAATCTCTTCATGTTCAACCAGGGCATATTTACCACTCTGAGTCAACAAAATGAAGACATACTCTTAGTCTAGTTCAGGTTCCTGTTACTCAAGTGAGCCCCAATCCCTTGGGCTGAGTCAATTGGATAATGATAATCAGCAACGTGGCTCAAGGTAATTTAACAACAGAACAGGGTACTCCAAGGTAAGCTATTAGAACCAGCCATCTTTTCATGTGCTCATCAGTTACATAGTAATTTTAGCAATTATACGTGTAACCCAAGAGACTTGACTGGGTCTCACTTGCACAGGAGGAAGATCACAAGTCCTAAAGCTTTGGCATGCATGAACTCGCATACGCTTTACATAAAATAAACCAGTTATATGCTGAAGTCTCCTTCAAGTTCTTGTCCAAGTCTTTAAAACACCTTGTATAAAACCCCCTTCACTTTCACTAGCATTGACAACATGGAAATTTTTTGCCTGTGATAAAGTCCTGAATTTCTCTTCTTAGTACAAGAATTCTGGTGATATGGCTGTGTCTGCAGGAGCAGAGAGAAATACCACTTCTGTTTACAGCACTCAGATGGAGTGGCGTTGGCCTAAACTCTAGACTTGTATTGCCTTACCAGTGAAAAAATGCCATTGCAGACCATGCTTATAGCAAGGCTTAGCTGCTTGTAGATTTTGGAGAGGTAGAAGAGCAAATATTCCATCTCCCCAACATAACTGTGTTGGTACAGCTATACCAGCAGCATCTCTGTAATAGGGATGTAAAAATGGTTCAGACCAGAGAAAGCTGAACATGTTGAAAAATCCTATGTGTCTTTCAGAATTTCTTTTAAACCCTCAGCCTTAACTATGTGTAGGTGGAAAGACAAAAATAATTGTGCAGACTTTTACAATTGTTAGATAAATCCCTGAATTACACTAATAGAGAGTTTCTCTTCCACAAAAGAATGAAGCTTTAGTCTGCCAGTTGGTCATTATTGCTTGAAATAATGGTTGTCTTCTTGCATAGCTCCGCACTGATAGATTTTGTAAATTCAACATGTGGTATCTCTGAGACACTTCCAATAAATTGCTGAGATTGCAGTGTCCAGGTTATAATCATTTTGCTGCCAACATTTAATGGACAAAGGGAGACAAACAGCATTGTAAAACTATACAATTCTGCTGTGTTTCATTCAAAAACTATGAACTTAATATCTTCAATTCCTGTTTAGCTTCTGATAAGCGCTGCTAGGATTATAATTCAATTCCAGGAAATTTTAAATTAGATTATGCAAGTTGTATCAAAGAGAAGCTATGATTTAAGAAAAAATAATTTAAGACAATTAACTTTGCTGGTTTCAAACTGCATTAGCACAAGACATTCAGATTAGGCCAATGGTTCTGTATTGCCTCGTTGAAAGGCTGGGAGACAAAAACATTTCATTGTATCTGAATGATTTCTTTTTCTTCATTGCAGTTTTTGCATTCAGACTTTCTGTTCACTTGTCCTCTTTGAAATAGCGTAAGAAACATTTCTATGTAATGGAATCTCATCTCTGTAACTCTTCCAGTTACAGCCCTGAAGTATTTCAATGATTCAACTAAGACAATTTCATGCAAAACTGGGCATGGGTTATTCCCAGCCAGCCTGTGTTCTGGCACACACAGCAAAAATCATAATGTGAGTTTTAAGATCAACCCCTGCTCCCCTTCTTACCCACACAAAAGACTGTTCCAGGTAGTATGGAGATACCTGCATCCAGAAAGGTTATGTCCCATATTAAGAAGGCAAAATTTGGAATGCACCTTTCAAATATGCAGCAGGATTATGCATTACTATCACATGGGTTTACCTCATATCCACCAGAGGAAATCCATGGAAGTGAAGAAGGAAGGAAACCTCATACTCCTTTTTCAATGGCAGAAGCAACCCCTAACACTGTGCACTTAGTCTGGGAGAAAGCTGTGCCCAACAATATCTGGAAGCAGAAATTCTAGAAATTAAGAATTATCTGTGTGCATGAATAAAGTCTTGGTTCTAGGCAAATCTACCAGTGAGCTACTATCAGCAATAAATTTCTGCTAATTTCTATTGTAAAAATAATTATTAAAGTACAATTTTAATTTCTACATAAAATACAAATAGGCTAGAAATTAGTCTTCCCTTCTTGCAACAGTATTGTCCCTTCCCCTCCTTTATCGTGTGTATTGTTATATTTTACTCTATGTCGATTATTAAACTGTTTTTATCTCAACCATTGGGGTTTATCTTTTTCCAACTCTTCTCCCTATCCCAACATGGTGGTAGAAACAGTGAACAAGAAGTGACTGTGTGGTACTTAGTGGCTGGCTGAGGTTAAACCACACCACCTGTAAACAACATAATTCTCATAGGAAAGGAGTGGTTGCACAAATTAAGAACTGGATAGAAATGCAAAGCTTTCGGGCTGCTGCCATGTCCTACATTGAAACAGTTAAAAGTAATTTTCAGTGTAGAAATTGTTCTACAGCAAACTAATTTCATGTATTTTCTAGGTAGCTGTAAATCATCAGGCGTCACACTGTGGATTTACAATGTTTATAAAAAATCATTTTTGTATGCACATATATCTACCAAAAAAAAGGCAGCAAGAAGCAAACTCAGTGACTTACAATTCCAGAATTCCCTGTTATTATGCACCTGCAGTGCCCAGTCTTTCTCCACTGCAGAATGGTGACACCACATAACGACATTTAATATCTCTGACCCGCATAATGTGAATAGAGATTGAATTATTAATTCTACCAAAAATGAAATAAAAATAAATCTATAAGAGGGTTGTTCCCTGTGATTATTTATACAAGTAGCATAATGGTCACCAAAGTTGCATGGTGCTGCTCTTGTGCATCTTTCCTGGATAATTGGTATAATGAAATAATAATTAATAATACATTTTCAGTATGAATTTTCAGACAGTGTTCAAACATGCTAGAATTTATTAAATCTTTGAAATTTTGTGAACTCACAATGGCTGATTATTTAATGAGACCCAGCAGACACTGAAAGTAATGTATGAATTGCTTTTGCTATTAATCACTCAGCTCCAATGATTTTATAGGTTTGGGGTTTTTTTTCCAGAACGCTGGAACACTGAATTAGCTTCAAGCTGCAATGAATAGAGATTGCAGTAGAGTAAGCATTTAGCTTTAAATTGAAACTCTAGAGGTAGATAGGTAGCATTTATGGTAGAAAACTTATTAATTTCAAAGAAATTATTTGGTGTGTTAGAATGACATCTAGTGACTACTTCAGGTTCCTAGGCTGAGTTATAAAAATAGAAACCAAAACCTACTTTAGTCTTCTGATTCTTTCTTTGCTGCCCCCTAATGAAAGACATACATTTATGAAGAAGACGTATAGTTATAAGAACTGCAAATCATAGCCAGATACAATAAAACTTGAAAGAAAATCAAGTTAATTTAGGGTTAAAGGCAAACAGTGCGTTAGTTTAAGGGAAAAAGCAATAACATACTTCAAGTTTCTGATACTCTGGGAATTTAAAATTAGGATTGCATCCCACTCTTCAATATGAATTTATTGTTCAGGAAATAGCCTATCATTTCTCTTTTATATGGAATCTACCC
The DNA here is from genome assembly GCA_024733675.1 of Psilopsiagon aymara. NCBI lineage: Eukaryota > Metazoa > Chordata > Aves > Psittaciformes > Psittacidae > Psilopsiagon > Psilopsiagon aymara. The sequence continues at coordinate 47,877 of JANRGW010046235.1, read as the reverse complement.
AGGGAATAAAATGTTAAAAGTCACTTAAAATAGGTTCCTGATCAGGAATGGAAATTCATCCACGTAGTGAAAACACAGTTTGACAGAGGCCCAAAGCCTTCCTTTCAGTAATAATCAGCAGTCTTCTTCCATTCAACACAATCACACCACTGACTCACAGAGCAGGGTGCAACAAGGAAAGAGCTCATAAGGTATCCCATGCCAGCAGAAAGTCTGTATTTGGATAATTCGAAGAAGATGCAAACTATTTTCTTCTGTACTGGAGACAGAGCTACAAGCTCTTGAGAATGGAAATGTGAGAGAGAAATGGGATGTTAGAGAGATAGAAAGTAATTTCTGTTGCTAAAAGTAAAGACAAAAAGTAATTTTTAATTTGACTGATGATTCAAATAATTTTCATCAAGTATAGAATTTCGTATATGGCTGAAAAAGATTGAACTGAGATTTTCTCACTGGAAACTGCAAATACATTCATTGCATTACAGATTTTTTTCCAGTCACATTTCTTCCTCTGAATACACAACAGACCAGTGTTCCTAAGAAAGGAGAACATGTCCTTTATAGGATAGGACACCTACACAGAGCCAATGATTATTCTCCCCATGCTCAGCTTCATTTCAAAAGAAAAGCTGACTTCCTAATTGAAGTGTTTAAAGGCAAGCTGTGAGAATACAATGGACATGTAAACAATTTCGTGTTGTATCTGCCTGAATCTGTAGAGAACTGAAACCATAGGGTGAAGTACAAATGTCGGTCATGAAACAGGAAAGATCACTGTAAATTATTTCAGTGCTCATTAAAGTACGGAGGGAAGAATAAAAGCAAAGGCTGCAGCTCGGACTGAGGGGTCTGCACCATCTACCCCAGCAGTGGTCAATGCCTCCACCCAGACAGAGCTGCTGCGGCAGGGGCAGGTAGCAGGGAACAGAACTGCCTGCAAAGGTGTGCCCAGACAGAGGTCCTCCTGCAGAGGGTGGCTGAGCTGCAGGGGGTGGTGAGGAGGCTGTTTAACATCAGGGAGGCAGAGAAGGGATTGCTAAACAGCCAAAACCTCCCCCCCCCAGGCACACACAGAAGCAACTGGAGCCAATAATGCAGAAGAATGGATACTAAGGGCAGAGATAAACCTTAATATTTCTAAACCTCAAATTCCTGTCTGCAGAGTAAAGAGAGCTGTAAAATTCAGGGGCATTGAGTATAAATCTATCCAATATCATAATACATAGAGCAAGGCTGGAGAGACAATATATGCTTCAGATAAGAAGGTATTCTGCACAGTCAGTGCACAAAAAACTTTTTTTCACCCTTGTTCATTTCCTAAGTGACAGCAATGAACATTGCAATGTATGAGAGGCAAAGAATTTACAAATGAATAAGCAGGAACATAGAAAACGAGATGTGAACTGGAAGCCTGGAAGGAGCATATTGGGATTGGCTGTATTTTAGTATTTGGTTTGATTCACTCTGTGTGGGCATTGCTTACAAGAGAGCCAGTCACAGAAAAGGTCAGAAAATGTCAGTATCAGATAGTATGGGTCTGATCAGGCAGGCTTTCAGAGAAAAAACAGTGTTCTGTGTTAAGGATGTGGGCAACAAACCCCTTAAATTTTCAGTTAAAACATTCTGGGAAAAATCTGTGGTCTGCAGATCTAAAGCTGAACTTCCCTGGAGCAGATACAAAAACCATTTCTCACAGGGTATTAAAACCTGCTGATACTGACAGGCAATTAAGAGTTTTTTTAATGCTAACTACAGAGTGATTACCAAACATTTTGTTCTTCAAAAGCTGGATTTGTCTACACAAATTCTAAAACCTGTGTTCAGCTGGGTATTTGCATACACTGACCAGTTTCTGTACAGGTTTCATTTGGATAATAAAATGCAAAGAAATGATGTAGAATAAGACTACAAAAACACAGAGGCAAAACGACACCATGCTGAAACTGAGGATGCCATTTTGCTCACTGTACTTGCCTAATTGCTTGGTGTCTTGGCCTGCATCAAAAGAATCGTCTCCAGCAGGTTGAGGGAGGTGATTCTCCCTCTCTACTTTGCTCTCATGAGACCCACTTGCAGTACTGAATCCAGCTCTGGGGCCTCCAGTGAAACAGCAATATGGACCTACTTGAACAAGTCCAAAGGAGACCACAAAGATGATCAGAGGGCTGGTCACATCTCCTGTGAGGTTTAGCTTGGAGAAGAGAAGGCTCCAGGGAGACTTTATAGAAGCCTTCCAGTGCCTAAAAAAGGGTGCTACAAGAACTCTGGAGAAGGACTTTTTAGAAGGGGGCAGGACAAGGGGGAGTGGCTTTAAACTGCAAGAGGGCAGATTCAGATTAGACATTAGGAAGAAATTCTTTGTTATGAGGTTACACTGGAACAGGTTGCAGAGAAGCTGAATCCCTAGCAGTGTTCCAAAGCCAGGTTGAATGGGGCTTTGAACAGCCTGGGCTATCTGAAGCTGTCCCTGCCCATGGCAGGGAGATGGGAACTACATGAACTTTGAGGTCCCTTCCAACCCAAACCATTCTACGATTCTATTATTCAGTTCACTGCAGTGTCGATGTTGATAACCAATCTGACATTGTGTCCCACCCCATTTTACAATAAGAAATGTTTTAAATAAAAAGTTAAATATGGGGAGACATGCAATCAGTAATAATACCTTCTGAGGAATTAATCTCTGGCTGATCACCATCTATGGTAACCACAGTGATAAAGACTGTCCTATGTTATTGCTGTCTCTGGAACAAATCTGTGATATTTTCTGGTTCCTTTCCTAACTCTTTTCTGAAGTATAATCTCACGTAAGAAACTTATACTTAAAGAATGAAGACACTCTCGTAAACACATGACTTTTACTTCCAAGCCACCTCATACTTCCACATTTCTTAAAAAATTCGGCTTCCAAAATGTAAGCCTCATCATGCTGCCTCATGTTGGTAAGAAGTTGCCTTACCCAATCTGAGTCATGTGATGCGGTCATCAAAATGAGATGAGGGAACACCTGTGGCACAGGTCACACTATGGAATGTGCCAAGACTCTTTGGAGTGCAAAGCCTTCCTACCACACATTGGCTGCATGTATCCTGCCTGACTACAGAGCAATGATTTCTTTCCTTTTAGAAGCAAGGCTGTTGAGGGAGACCATATCTTGCTATGCCAGAGCAGCAGATGGGCTGCAAGCTTGCACTGTGCTGCAGCACAGAGGGGTAATGTGGGGGAATGGGGTGGAAAAACCTAAGACTATAGACAGACCAATGAATCTCTCTTTTAGCTTGTGAAGCCTGACAATCTTTGGTAGCCAGAGAGAACTGATTCTTTATTTGAGTCACAATCCCTTCTTTAGGAAAGAATGATGCAGTTAATACACAGTTTAAAAAAAAAAAAAAAGAAAAATCTGATGCTAGTTACTAGACCACGTGGAAATGTGATATATATTAGAGGAGTGTCACAGGCTATATTTCTTACTTATTAAAAATATACCAGTTTGGTTTTTTGTTTATTTGTTTGCTTTCTTCAGACAGACACAAATCACTGAGCTGCTGAGAACTGGAGAGAATAGAGTATATCCAGAAGGTTCATATTAATAAACACTGAGCTGACATAGTCCTGGCATAGTGAGTGAGTCTCTGCTTTCTACAGTGCCCCACTGAAATCAGCCAGACTCTATGGGGTGTATAAAGCTAAAATTAGGGGGTTTGACTGCCACAAAGAGCAAATGAGTGAGTGGGTTTGTCCGAGTTACCTCTAGATAGTTCATCACGTATATTTGTTTCCTTTATCCAGAATCTGGGGTAAATCTAATATCAGAAAACTTTCTGGCAGTTCAGGTCAAGCATTGTTTTATTGTACATTTTGATCATGCATTGCCAGATTTTATTTTAATAAGATGAAAGGAAATTAATGGCCTGAACAATTTTTATTCACTGGCCATGGAAAATGCTTGTTACAAGAACATTGCACTCAAGAAAAAGATTGCCAATATCCTGGGCTTATCATATATATTAAAGACATTTACATATTTTTCATCTTTCTAAAAGGAGAGCAAGATCAGTTCCAAGCCATTGCAGTACTGCAAAGCTATTCTGCTTGACAGGCAGGCAAGCTGCCTACCTGCAGTTGTCTTAAATCATGACTTTCCATTTTCTGCACTCAGGTGGGAGCCATTTGAAAACTTTCACAAAAGTTAGTAATAGCAAATCCTGTAATAAGCATCACACGCTAAGCTGTACAGAATGCTCAGCATCTCAGTTTGATGCAATTAGTACGTGACTTTCTAGTTCCCATGTCAAGTAGGAATGCCATAATTGAATCATTTTAGAAAACATATGTCCTCATTAACTTCAGCCAGCATACGCAGATATGTCAGTTTACTACAGGTATACTCTAATCAGACGTTATATTGAAGTGCTCCCTGAGCTTCCTCTTGTTTTTCGGCTCTTGAGCCATGTTCAAGCATTGTTTGGGCAAGATTTTTGTGACCGTAATTCAGTGTTTCTCAATGTATTTATACCTGGGTGCACAACAAATGCGTAAGAAGAAGTTTAGTTTCTGTCCTATTTTTTTCTCCTTTGATTTGCTGGAAATAACTGAAATACAGAAGGAGAACATGTCACTCCCCATGAATAGTGTTCATCTCTCCATACCTGATTTTTAAGACAGATTGGTTTTACTGAAAAATGGTGGGGTCCAAAGTGACTGGGAAGTGAATATGTTTTATTACAATATAATGACTAAAATCAATCCTTGTGCAAGATGGCAGCACTTATATGTAATCAATATCTGTGAGCCAGCTACTTGAAGACAATCATGAGAGCTGGCAGCTTCCCTTAAATCTGATAATGGAATTAGCCCTCGTATTGCTTTTAACTAGTGATGGGAACCAAATGAGAAAACTGCAGCTGAGAATTATTAATTCCTTTGTGTATGATGGATGTAACAGAGAGATCCCTCTGCTTTGGTAAGTGGGATGAACTGTTCTGAATGTGATGTTCCTGCTTTCCATGGCAAAGAGTAATGTACAATTACTAAAACAAGCAACACCTTTCACAGCCATCTGGTTTTAATAGTTCTGCAATGCCTCTTTAACCAGAGTAACACTATTGCTGGTATCTCATTTCTACCTCAATACATTAGACAGAATTAGAGGATGTTTCCCTGCAGACCGTAACCAGCAACTGTGCTGCTCACTCTCTGCTCTAACAAAGAGGGAATGAAAGGAAGATGCATCCTTCTTTTATTTGAAATTTGGAGTAATTCACAGAAATTAATGGAGCTCCCCAGCACAAGATGAATGTGAAAACAGAGCCTGGCCCAAAGGTTGTAAATTAAGTATAAGTGAAATTCAGGGAGCGAGGTTTGTGCAGTAAGAAGCTGCATAAAAATGAAATGTATTTTATTCAACCAGCTGAGAACAAAAATGAATCAAAATACTAATCAATACTGCAGACTAAGAAATAACTTCTGCTTCAGTGTCCCTGCCTCTCCTTCTGCTGGTTTCGCTCTGGTTGAGGTTATTGACAAAGCTAACTGATCTGATCTTCTCATGCAAGTTATTAAGAAAACCATTCAGACAGAAATGATATTGTCACTGAACCTGGAAAGAAAGAAAGTACAAAATACTTATTTAAAATAAACTCTGAATTATGAATCTAACTCATTAAAAAGAAACCACAACATTCTAATTAAATGTGTGGGTCTTTTTGTTTTGGCAGATTCTTTAGGTAATTTCAGGTGATGCTGTAACTGTATTGTGGTGTATTCCAGGTACTGTATTCCACTAATAACCAGCACTCATTTCAGCCTGATAGGAAAATGGAAGCATAAAAGACTGTGAATCAGTGCTTCTAAAAATAGCCCCAACCACCCCCTTCCTCCTCAAAAAAGAAACATAAAAAGTTGAAAAGGATGAGGCTGATGAGAACAAAGGGAAAGTAGATGAATGATGAAAAGCTGCATTAGCAAAACCACCTCACTTTTTCTAGAAAGAGGTCTTTTCTTGCCTGCCTCTCTTGCCTGCATTAAAAGAAGTGACCTGTGTTGATCTGATAGCTGAAACAGTGTTGAGATGATCATATAAGCCTAGAAAGAAAATCAGGAAGCTTCTTTAGCTAGAATCACATTTTCTTGAAAATTTTATCTGCGGTGAACTGCTGCTGTTCTCTAAGAGAGAAAAAAAAAGGCAAATAAGAACCAAGCAACCAAAAAAAATCAAATAAACAAAAAAGACCAACGACAAACAAATCAAAACCAAACAAGGAATGACTCGTGCCAGTCAGGTATTTGTAGTTGAAGTGTTTGCCTTGTATGCTACTATTGTGTATTCCGACAGATTATACTGTTCATGAGTGAATGTTCATGGGAGTCATATGCTCAGGAGACTCTGAAGTTCTAAGCTTCCTATTAATAGTTGGGCATATGTAAATACCTTTCAAAGCTTGCACTGTGTAGCTGTCTTAAAATCCATGACATACCCTTTACCAGACAAAAAACTTCAGTTATTTCCTGTTTTATTTCAAGGTTACAGTCAATTAGTTTTTGAGGTGAATTGATTTTCTTCTTTATGATACATGAACATATGCTTGTTCATACAGCAATCAACTTGTGCAACACTTCCACTTCGTTGTGTCTGTGTCCTAATTGCTCTCTGGCTGCAGACTGAAGCAAGGGGCAGTATTGCCCAAGCTTGGTTCCCTTTCCAAAGTCATCTCAGAGGGGCTTTGCTTCAGAGGTTAAATATATCCACTTCCATTAGCGGGGAGTTATATTGTTTCTTTGTCATTCATTTTGCTGATTTACGCTTGGAAATAAAATAGTAGGAATAGATCTTTTTACAGAGCCTAATTTTATGCTTATGTCAGTAGTTTTGAAAATAAGCTCAAGCAAGCATACCAAACAGAACTTAATTTTCCTAATATCCCAGTTGTGTAACCAATGCTGCATCTTTCATTATGTGCAATGCCTTCATAAAAACGTCTGAAGTCCTAGCTGACAAGGTCCTTTATGACTAATGTTTAATCTTCTTAGCAGGCAGAATGATTTTTTTGTTCTGCCTGAATTTACAGAAAGGATAACCAAATTATGTGATGGAGAAATGGTATTGCTGGTGTTCTCAGAGTTTTCATGGATGGATAGAGAAAAGTTACCTGATCCCTTTCATATTTGGAAAATGCTGGAATTGCTAGTATTATATTTTCATTACAAAGTTAATCTGGATAACTGGTTTAACCGAGTGAGAAACAGGTTTGCGACCTCAGTGATCTTCTGAACCATCCACAAAGTTACCCACCCTCTTGTTTGTGGCAATACTGGGGATCCTGAAACTGAAGGAGTTTACTGGATCATTTTGGACGGCCACTGGCTCTGTACACACTCCCCACCTTCAGAACAAGCAACACCCAATACTATGTAACCTGGGGAACACAGGTAGTCTAAATCAGAAGCTTTCCAGAGTCCAGTAGTCAAGCTATAGATAATGCACAAACAATGTCTCAGATTAACTTTCTAGACAAGAAAGATATTGGTATATTTGGCACTATGCCTTAAAATCACAGAGGGATTTTCTTAATGACTAGAATTGTTCTGTGCCACTGAACATTAATTGCATCTTCCACCTTCATATAATAACCAGTGTTTGCGCTGTTCATTAACTTGGTCATCAAAGTTTATGTGCTAGTTTGCAGTCTTCTCTATTATATCCATTTGGTTATACATTCCAGAAGTGCTGGGGCTTAAGCATTGTGCCCTAAATACCTTTCATTAGCTTCATTTAACAACAAAAGCCCACATAACATGCTTCATCTGCTTGAACCAATACTTTGCTTCATCTCTACTCCCAAGCATATTTTAATGCAATGATATCTTAATGAGAAATAAACTAAGTGTTCCAAAAGCCTCATAAAGATCTATGGAGTTAGGGTTAGCAATGTGATTCTAATAGATGTTGATAAGAGAGAATGTTTTGGTCAGTTTGTAACCATAGAGCTGGAACAAAATCTGCAAGATTTGTGGTTTAGAATGTTGCAATATTAGTTCCCTCTTCAAGGATGGCCACAGTAAGCAAATCAGCATTCTTCCAAGGTAAATGAGAAACACTATGTAACTACCTTAGTTTGGCAAGAAAATGAGAAAAAAAAACCTTCAAGTAGGCGAAGGGTAATTCCGGCAGGGGGAGATCGCGACCTCCGACTCAATAGCACCTACTCAGATTATACCCCTGACTCAATTTAGAACGATAGAGCTAGCTTGTGCACATGTGTAGCAATTAGCATACGAAGAGTATTTGTTATAACAACTTAAAATAAGAATGTAGAATGGAATGTATGAATATGTAACAGTCTTATGGATAAATATCTGTAAAGTTTGATCCTAGGCATGCACGTAGGGAAGAGAGATCCCCGGTGCCTCCAGCGCTGTGATAAAAGAATGCCTCCCTTTTAACACTACATTGGTTTTACGAGGTTTTTCTTAACCGAGGTAACAAGTTTACAAGTCAACCTACATCATCCCTTTGTGATTCAATCCAAATGGCCTCCCCTCATACTGTTTTAATATATTACAATATTTCAAAGTGTGTCGTATCAAAGACGGACTTCGGTTCTGGTGGAATCTGAAGACCTTTATTTCATGTCTCGCATCCCTTTTATAGTCTACTAGGTGCTAAGCAGTAACTTTCCACTCTTGCTTCCTTATCATCCCGATTTAGCAAAACTACTAAGGGTTACAAATAATCACATTGTTTGGTCTGTCTTTGAGATGCGCATCCTGCTTTATCTTGCAAACTGTCTGATTGGTTTTGCTAACCGATCTTTACCCTTCATTGTTCTCTTTGCAGCTCCCAAGGCTTTGGCCTGACCAGGGCAACAGCACCCGGTGTTTTCCTCACAGTTCCCAGGGCTTAAGTTGGACCAGGGTGATAACGCCTGAAACCATTTCGTTAACTATTTCTATCCCTTCACCCACATCAAAGGACTTTAATCTTTAAAAAAATGTATCTGAGTTTTTTAAGAGAACAATCAGCTATATGTCTTTTTGTGTTGTTGTTTTTTAAATCCTGCAATTTTTAGTGATAGTGAATTTATTACCTGTTGATACTTTTCATTCAGGGCATTTTGTTTTCATGGAAAAAAGTAGTGCAATAAATAGAAGGGTATTTGACATACAACTAAAATAGGTGCTCCAAATTTTTAGGTCAGTTGTCTGTTACTGGCGTTTATGTTTAAGCTGGCTTATTCCTAAGAACACCAACTTCCTGGTTCATTTTAAAAAGCTGGCATTTCTGTTCTTGTAAATGTAATTAAAATGAGTTACCTAGGTTACAAGGGATAATTAATATGTGGAATCTATGACATTTTGTGTTGGGTCATTAACAACCGGTGTTTGCTGCAAATAATTCCCTATAAACTGCCTTTAAAGTCTTTCATGCTTTACTCATCTTGTAGTCTATTAAAGAGTGTCTTGAGGTTATGAAGTGTGACCTGCGACCACGAATTCAATGTTCTTTCAGAGGATCTCTGCAACACGAAATTGAAATGCAGCAAAGTATACAGGGCAAATAAAAGACACTTTTAGAAATAGTACTGCAGTATGCTAATGGTAGGTGAGAAAGGCCAATTGAGAGCAATCAATGGAGATGATGGGATCAGAGGATGCTGTGAAAGAAAGTCCTCATTCTATTGATAGGATTGTCCCTAGAATGAACATCAGTCAACATAACAGCTATTCTTAACTATTGCACGTAGAATTTATTTTGGCCAATTTAAATTTTCTTTCATTCTTGATCTGTCTTTCCAATGAGTCTGATGGTCTCTAGCCATCTATTAGAAAAGTCTAAAAATGACAAATGTAAAAAACCTAAACTCTGAATATAGGATTAAATTGCTAATGTTTAAGCAAGTTATTTTAGGCTTTACAGTGAGTAGAAAGACACTAAGAGGAAAAACAAAAAAAGGAACACCCCAAACATTTCCTAAAAGCTATTTATCTCATTCTAAGTTAGATATTTAAATCATTTCAGGATTCAAAAGCCAGAAATGTGAAACTTCACTGCCTTGTCATGAAAGAAGCAAATAGCATAGGTATGATTTGCCTTTATGCAACCTGAGTGAAAATAAGCTTTAATTTAAATACTTGCCACTGTCTCTGTGTTTTTCCAGCTGACCTACATGGCATAAGGTAATGGAGACAGGCTGCTGGCTTCACGCTGATTATTCACCACTAAATAATTTCTAGCTTTTAGGATCCTGAAGTAATGGGGTGTTTCTCTCTCTTTCCACTCTCTTCTCAGTTGTCCAGTAACCAAGGTTTTTTTAATATATCTTCTTTGGTTATCTGCTATTCATGCAATATTTTAGTCTAAGAACCCAGTCTATTTCCAGTGACGGAAAGAGGGGTATCATATTAATCCTAATGCTTTGCAGAAAAATGCTCTATTTATCTCTGCTGGAAACTACAGCACTATGTGCACAATTTTGCTACTTAGGAATTCACCTTCCTTTTGCCATACAGTATCTCTATCTGTCTTTTTTTTCCTAATATTTGTACTATGCCTATCACAGGTTTTATTTCTTTCTCACTGGGAAGCATTCTGTAATAAAGATGATCAGTTTTGCTCTTTCCCTCTTATTTTTAAAGGCTATTCCCTTCTACTCAGACTGATCACTTTTAATTGTTTTACAAATTAAGGCAACAACAAGTATTGACCCTTATAAAAAGTTTGGTTTTGTTTGTCTTTTAAAATCTGTGGAATAAGCTAATTGCTCTTTGGCTTACTGAAACCAGGAGACTTTCTAGCAGCTGGGAGAGTATCGAGTCTGATTTCTGGTGTCCTGTCAGAAAAATTAATGCCGTATGTCTAGGAAATGTCCCAAAAAGCAACGTTTGCAGAAAATAATTTAATACTTACTGTATGATTTAGAGCTAAACATCATGCAATACATTGAGGAATATAAGTTAATACCATGCCTTTCCATCTGAAGATCTCCACGTGCATTATTGCAATGCCATGATGTCCGTTTTGCAGGCCAGAAGCTGGTGACCTGCAAGAGGAGTCAGCAAAGGCTAAACTAGTCACCCAAGGATTAACTAATGACCTTATAATCGGTGTCTAAGGAACAGATTTAAAGCTTTGTCAGATTATGAAAATGTAACAGTTGTAACTTAGAGTTTGAGGTGCACTTTCGCAGAACTTTGTGCTAGTTTATGATGAATACAAGTCCAGATTTCCTATTTTTTTCCAGGAAATAAAATAACCAACCTACCGCCCCCTCCAAACAAGCAAACACACACCACATCACACCCCAAACACTGATGAATTATGGCTGGAATTTATTGTAATAAAAGAATAATGGTAGTGAAATCATGAAAACCAAAACCCTTATGCTCTTACTAGTTCTAAACATTTTTATGAATTGGAATTCTAGAGTAACTTTTAGAAGTTCTAACCTTGCTGAGTTCACTGCCACAGAGAAGACTGCATTCCTGGCAGGAGCAAGTTGATTGAGTAGTAGGATTTAAAAAGAAAAAAATCCGAGATTGATGTTTCCGTTTCTTACTCTCTCATATGTGTCTTCTTAATGACTGTAATAATTTTATCAGAGAACAGAAGACCTAATCTGAGATACTGCAGTTGTTACAGACATTTCAACCATTATATGAGATCTGAAGTCTTTCCACTATAAGGGCAATGGATTAAATGAACACTCAGTATCACCCAATTGGTCTGGCAGCAACTAAGTTTGTTTCCAGGAAAATGTCAAATCAGCAAAGCAAAGCACATGCAGGAGAAAATCCGTTCCTGGCTTGTTCCTGTCATCTAAATACCTGAAGCTATCTGTACTTCTCTTCCCTGGGCAGGCCATCTGGAACAGAATAGATGGGAGCTGAATCACCTACAAGGCTGACGTGCTCAGTTTGTACCCTGATAACAAAATCTGAATTAATTACAACTGAATCTTGAGAGCTGAGAGTTCCAAAAAACCAAAAAACAAAAAAAAAATCCCCTATTGTTTCTTAATTGCAGTGACGAAAATCTGTACTTTTAATTTTCAACAGAACCAGAAGTTCAGACAGAACCATTGAGTCCATCAGTAATTATCAAATGTATCTCCCATGACTTTGACTAATATTTCTCAAAACGCATTAATATTTGCCCTATAACTCCTGGCGGCAGAGAGCTCTAAAATTTGGTTTTGCTTTATATGAAAATATGTTTCTTTTTTGCATGCTTTAAGCTTGCAATCTGATAATTCATTTGGAGAATTCCCAGATTTGGAGGAGAAAAAAAAAAAAAGAATAATCACTGACTAATGACATTACTCTAGCTGTCAGATTTCAAACTGGAGTGTCCTGTCCTGTTCAATCTCCTCTGTGCAAAAGTCACCCAGTGCTTTGCCTGTCTTTTTTTCAGTTTCCTTATATCCTTTTAAATTATACATTTTGGAATTGCAGTGATAAGAACTGCAACTATTAATTTATCCATTGAAAAGAGATGGGTTTTATACAATACTTAAAAAAAAAAAAACATTTCCTACTTAATTCTTGATCTATCAATGAAGCCTGTGTGGGCACAAACATCTCAAAGTTCATGCAGGAAGGCAAAATCATGTTTTCTGGATATTTTCACCTCCACCTTTCTGTAAACTCTCTGTGCATCTAGGATAATGAGAACAGCCCTGTAAATCTGATATGTTATTATCAACTCTTAAAGCATTTGAGTCATTTAGACTCTATCTATACTTAGCTGAACATAAAGAGCTCTAAAATTATCAGCTAAGGAGTTTGAACTAAGCCACACTGAATACAGGAATAACTAAAACGAACGTGTGATTTTTTTGGAAATTAAAGCTATCTTCTTGGGAAATTTAAGTATCTTCTGTTGAACCACAAATATAAATTACCAATTTTATTTTGTGTTACAGGACTACTTATTTTCAAATGCTTCTTTTGGTCACATATCTATTTGTGAACTTCTGTATTTACCAAAAAGACAATAGAGAAAAAAGGAACAGGAAATGGAGAAACCCAGAGATAAAGGAAGAAACTAAGGCAATTAGAAAAACGTTAGTGAAAGCACAAATGTTACAGCAAGTGCAGTAAAAAACACTTAATTAACAAAACTGGGACCAAAAAAAAAAGGGGGGGGGGGAAGGAGGAAAGAAAGAACTAGAAACTTGAACAGACGTTAGTTCAGAAAATAGAAATACTTCAGAAAAATAGGGCATCATGGCATCGCAGTAATGCACATGGAGATCTTCAGATGGAACGGCATGGTGTTAACTTATATTTCTCAATGTATTGTATGATGTTTAGCTGTAATTTCCTAAATTTTGCAGTAAGTACTGTATTATTTTCTGCAATAACCTCCTTTTCATCCAGCAGCTTGGGCTTATCATGGTCATTCTCTGTATCCTCCACTGCAGGATTCTGGTGACATTCCAAAATCTTTGTTCTCTGGCCAGTCCATGATGACTTCTAGAATTCCTGGATGACTGGGATTTCCTATTTGAGCTCATTGTGTAATTAGTGCAGCCCACTTACTCCATGTAGCATCGGTTGTGTGATGCGTAGGGGAGACCCTGCCTTTGAACACCCAGCCCAGATTTCCTCTCTCCACCTCCTCTCTCTTGGGTACCTGCATCAGCACCTGGATTTGTGGCTGCTCCATCTCCTCCTTCTAGATGCTGGGTAACTGTGTTAGGACTGGTTGGTTGTTCTGTGCATAGTTTTTCCAATATAAAGCTTCTCCTGTGACTTCTTGTTTTGTTTGCTCTCCATGGAAGTTGTTGTTCAGGTGGTTTTGGATTTGGTTTTGGTTTGGTTTTTGTTTGTTGGGGTTTTGTTTGTTTGTTTGTTTGTTGTTTTTTTGTTTGTTGGTTGGGTTTTTTTGTTTTTTCTTGTTTTTTGGGGGGTTTGCTTGGGTTTTTTTTGCCTTTGGAGAATTTAATTGGAACTTTTGATTTAGGCAATTTGTGGAAATTATGTGATATGAAACTCAGTGATGTGAAAAGCGTAACTGCAGAAAACTTCAGTAGGGAAAGAAAATGCAAACTCCAAGGTGTAATGGAAAACCAGCAGAACAGAAGGATGTTAATCTTTCAACATAGTACAGAGTAATTTAATTGTGTAATCCTGCCCTCTTGTGCTGTCAAGTCCTACTCCTTACCATGACTAAAATTCCAAATTCTCTTCAAGCAGGTGTTAGCTATGTGAAATAGACATTAAATAACCTAAAGAGCATATTTATGTTTCTACATGGAAGGTATTACAAATGAAAAGACTTTCTCTCCCTATCACAAAACATGCTTTCCATGTCTAACTTCATGTGCATTTGGTGCCATGTTACTAATCCTCAATTTAGACTCAATTTCATATCCAGTCTTTGGTCAATTTAATTCTCTGCAAAAGTGTTCCGACATGCAAAACTCATTTCCTCTATACCCTTTCATTGCATCTTCATTCTAGTTTGTGTTTAAACACTTGCAATGTCATTCTATCTAAAGATCTTGGGGGAGAACATAGACACTTGCTCAGAAAATGTTTAGATTGAAAAATTTCTCCAAGATGCTGTTCTCGCTATATTTTTAATCCTATATAACTTCAAATATATTTAAGACCTTGCTGGCTTTGTGTATGTTTGAGGACATACAGAGATACATTCACAACCACAACTTACAAGAATTCAGTATTTCTCACTGCTTTTACCACAGGAACTTGGAAAAATTTGTCTTAAGTTCTCACCTGTGAAAAACTTGCTGAGCACAATAAACAATTCGAGCAGACTGATTTCTACAGCAGTTGTTCTAATTAAGCATATGGAGCTCCATGAACTTAGTTTTTATCATTGTGTATCAGATCAAGATAAGTTACCACCTTTGAGAAGTAGATGAAAGGACTCACATTTTTGCAAGTTGCAGACGTATGTTTATAAAGACCCACAATGAAAACACCAGATGCTGAATGTAGAACAGACACAAATTCTTGATTTAGGATTTATTTAAATATTTTTCACTTATACAGACCATGGGACAATCCCAGGCTTCTCTTCTGTGAACGGGATTTTTAGGCATCATTGCAATACCAAAAATCAATAATGGGAGTAGTTGTCTACCCTAAGACTGTCTTAGAGTTGTGTAGGATACTTGTTCTTTGCTGTCTTTGGGAGAGGAAGTGCACCACTAACCGAAAAAACACCCCAACCTGTAGTGAGCTTTGGAGGCCTTCAGATAGTAGTACAGTCCTAGATCAGGTCTCAGGTTGTTGCATGTTATGCCAAAGGCTACTTTAGCCTTTCTTAGCCGTATTACTTGTGACTGATGCTATGGCCTGGAGACTGGAAAGGATGCGCAGATCACCACTAATCTATAAGCAGTCAGACATAGAAATGTACTACAAAGAAAGTTACCTGCAGAAGGAAGGAGTTTTAGCTACCTTTAACAAAGGTAACCTGGAATTGTAATTGAAAGTTTATTTTACATCTAGACCTAAATATGATTTAAAAAACTCATATCACCTTCAAGTTAGCCGTTCTTCTTGGTATCTAGAACATTCGCTGGAACCTATTTCTAGAATTTCAGAGACTGTGCGTTCTTGTATTGGGTATAATACATATAGTATCCTTTCCTCCCAGAATATCTCACTTACCAAACCAGTAACTGCAATAATGTTATAATCTTGTTGCCAAATATACTTTCATTGCCAGTTCTGGCAACTCTTGAGGCTTTGGCACTCGGTTGGTGGGGACAGAATCTTTAGAATCTACTTGTTCTAAGAAATGAGATGCATTTTTTTTCAAATGCTTACTGTTTGGCAACATTTGGGAAGATGTTCATGCTTATGATTGAGGAAAGATATAGTGTAAAAGGCTACTATATGTCTTTCAAAATATAAATAATTTTAATGACGACCAAGTGGTCTTGCTTTTTTTTTTTCTTAGGCAGCAAGACAAATGGTGGAGTTTGCATTCTGATTTTTCAACATAAAGAATTTTTTCATAGGTTTGAGAAAAATTTGACATAGGTAAGACTTTACACATATTTTTATTTATTTATTTTTAGTCTTAGCTAATTAATTGTTACTTAAATTATAAGCAAATAAACATAGATTTTGTAGTGGAAAGTACAGACAACAACAGTTATGGTAAGCATCACCATCTCTACACAACTGTCAGTACACGACCCTCTGCATAAATGAGATTGCATTCATGAAAATACATACATTCATTTCTAGCACTCCCTTTTTGCATGGCATGATGAGAAAAGTTGCAGGATGACATTTTAGGAAAACTTTAGACTATTATTTAGGTTCTCAGTACAAGAATGAGTTTTTTTGAGGACAGTAGCATTGCTTCAGTTCGTAAGAAGTTTCAAAGTATTTAAACCCTATGTCACAAACTAAGTAAAGCCATCACTGAGAATTGGACAAAGCAGTGGAACTGCATGAACTGTAGCCTTAGCAAAAGTTGTCTGACTTGTGCAATTTCTAAATGAGACTGTGACAGAAAGCTTAATCAGAAAACATCTGTCTTCTAAGCATAAGACTCCACTCTCTCTGAAGTCTAACAAACTGATTGCTTTTTCCCTAATTGCAGTAGAAAGAGTGGGACCAGATTGTTTCTATTTATATATGCAAAGAAATTGTGTTTCTGGGGATAAGATTTTAGCCATAAAAACCAAAGAAAAGCAGAACTCCCCAAGCCTACAAAATCTTCTATTAATTTATTTCACCACTGGAGCGATTACCAGATCAACTGCATGATTTACTTTTGTACTCTGGCTTTTAAGACTTGAATAACATCTTTAGAAGTGAGGTTAGGGAAGCAGTCCAAGCATGCAAGCTCAGCCTGTAGACTGCTCTTAGGATTTCTTAGTCATACTCCTTTTTCAGAAATATTTTAGGGAACAGCTATTACACCAAATGTAGCAAATAGAGGTTTCAAACTAATTCTGATGCCACTAATTCAGGCCATTTAAATTCTGATTTCTGTGAAACCAGCATTTGATATTAGTTAGTACTGATTATATTTCCTTTTGCATTTATATTTCACCTGTACAAGTTGCAGTGAAATAAACCCTACAATATTCAAATAGTAAACCTACTCTTTTATCAATCTCTCTTCATAATGCACTTTTACAACAATAAAAATACTTTTTACTGGCGCATAATCCTTGCTATGTAGAATTCAAATACCTATGCATACACCACTTTAAAGGAATGTGTACATGATCTAATGCACATCTGCCTTTTCCACACATGATCCTTACAATTTTATGGCATAGCAAATAGTTGTATCTATGACACAAAAATTATTGTCTAACTCAAAATGATAATCCTTATTACATTCACTCCTTTTAAGATACATGACAGCATTGTTTAAGATAAGTAATGTTTTCCTACAGTAATAATTAATTATTTGTGATTTTGGATAGCTCATGTACCTCTGATAATGTAATTATCCAATCACATAGCCTCGATAACTGATGCTCTTATGCCAACAGTAGTCTGTAAAATGTAGATTAGGTGGTTTTTTTTCTCTTGATTGATTATGTAGAAAGCCTGAAGTTATGTGACAGGACTATCCCCTCTATCAAATTGCACAAGTCTCTCTTTACTCTCTTTAATATCAATCAAGGACTGCACGAGAACACATGTTCTGTGGCTGTGATTTGTGCTATGGGGGAAAGGGTGATAGGCATATTCAGAGTTCGCTGATGTGCAATGATATGATAACGATTTATTTAATCATACAGCACCTTAAAATATATGAATCATCTGTAAATCCAAAGGCAACAATTAACTCTTTCATTTACTGTGTTTCCCTTTACTTTTCCCCTTCAGAACTAGAGAAGTTTGTTAGTGATAAAAACCACTAACTGCTCTGACCTGACTCTGAGAAGCTGACTGAGCACAAGTGCCTCATCACTGGAAAGACAAGATAGTTGAGACTTTCTTGCCATGATAGATTTCATCTAAGTATAAAACCAACAAAAGTTACAGAACACCAAACTCTAACCCTGCAGAAACAAGGGTGAGCATTCTTGTTTTGTAATAAAATGGATGACACACACAAACCAGACATAATGAAATATGAACTTAGTTGTTTCCTATTAATTTAAGGTAAAAGTGTACGATTAAACAAAATATCACAGCCTGGGAAACATACGGGAGAAATGCTGGAAACAAAGAATACAAGGCCTTGCTTAATGTTTAATTTTTTTGATTCCACCTGTAAAAGAGAGCAGACTCACAATCCTGTTGAATAATACTCTTTTATGGTAGTACCTGCAACACACTTAGAAACTTGAATATCGAACCCAGAGACAGCAGTTATTAAAAATTAATTTCAGGTCGAAAGTTGTACTACCAGAAAAATCTGTAACATTCTCAAAATACTTCCAGTTTGATATTTAATAGTGGGATTATAACTGATGTATTGAGGTTAGGCCACATGACCCAAAACTTAAGTACATTACTCTGGTTCTCAGTATTTATTTGTGTGAATTTTACATGTTTGTGTGCCACACTGGCAGACACTAACATTCCTTGCTAAATTAGTCTTGATCACCCTGTCACAAATTGATTTAATCTTTAATCATAATTAAGCTTTATCTTAATCTTCAAAATCTTAAGCTTTAAAAATCTTAGACAGGCTGCATTTTATTGGACTTGTCAGGCCTGTTCTCATGATTCTTATCCTGAGCGTTTTAACTCAAGGCATTTCAACTCCTTGTTGATGTTGCAAGGATTACATCTCAAATATTGTACAGGATCCTGGAATGCTGCTGCCCTATATAACGAGGTGTTATTAGTAGCAGTCAAGCTGCTAAATCGAAGTAAATGAAAAAACAAAGGTGTTTATGAACAATGCTGACAAAGTAACCTGTACAATTAGTGATGAAACCATGTTATGCTCATTTATTGATTTTTATTACTACCATTTAGGAAAGCAGAAAAGGCAAGGAGGAAAACTAAAGAAGTAGTGGCAAAGATTTAAGAAGCCAAGCTATGGAAAAGATCTCATTGAATTCCCTGTGTTGAGAAGAAAGCTATAATTGTGCTGGTTTTGGTTGGGCTAGAGTTAAATTTCTTCAGAGTAGCTAGCGTGGGGCTATGTTTTGGATTTTTGGGTTTATGCTGGAAACAGTGTTGATAATTCAGGGATGTTTTGGTTATTCCTGAGCAGTGCTTACACAGCTTCGCAGCCTTTTCTGCTCCTCACACCACCTCACCAGTAGGTAGGCTGCAGATGCACAAGAAGTTAAGAGGGGGCACAGCCAAGACAGCTGATCCCAACTGACCACAGGGATATTTCATACCATATGGTGTCATGCTCAGCATATAAAGCTGGGGGAAGAAGAAAGAAGGGGGGGGATGTTTGTAGTGATGATGTTTGTCTTCCCAAGTAACTGTTATGTGTGAAGGGGCCCTGCATTCCTGGAGATGGCTGAACACCTGCCTGACCATGGGAAGTGGTGAATGAATTCCTTGCTTTGTTTTGCTTGTGCGTGCAGCTTTTGCTTTACCTATTAAAAGGTCTTTATCCCCACCCATGGGTTCTCTTACTGAATCCTTTGGATTCTTTTCCCCATCCCACCAGGGGAGAATGAGTGAGTGGCTGCAAGGGGCTTAGTTGTTGGCTGGGGTTAATGTACGACAGTCCTTTTCTACCACCAGTATGGGGTTTGAAGGGTTCATGGTAATGACAGATCTAATTGGAATGGGCTAGATCACATTTGTAACAGTTACGGCTGGTTACTCCTCCGCTCGACATAGGGCTTCCTTGCCTCTCTGTATAGAATCACAGAATAGCTGGGGCTGGAAAGGACCTTAAGATCCTCTATTTCCAACCTGCTCACCATCCCGCCCCCTGCCCACACAAACCGCCTCGATCCCGCCCCTCTCCCCGCTCCCCGGGGCAGTTTTTACCCGGTCAGGTCCGGTGCCGCCCCTCCTGGCACCGCCCCTGTGAGTCAGCTGTTCTCGTCCGTTGAGCTGCCGGCTCCGGGGCAAGGCCCGTCGAGGGCTTGGGGCTCCCTCGGCGGCTGTTGCTGCTCCCAGTTGAAGCTCTGGGGTGCCGAGCCTCCCCCCGATCAGGCGCTGCAGGCATCCCCTCTCGAGACAGTCACCTCAGCATATAAAATACATATACACAGATACATATATGATCTATACATGTATTTGGTTTTCACCCAGTTTGATGTAAGGTGATAACCAGCCTGACACGCTCCTACGCTCCACACAGTGCATCTCCTCATAAATAAAAAGCACGCGTGGGGCAAACAGGAGCTAGAGTTTTCTCCAAGAGGCAATCAAGAAGCAACCATTGTATATTTTTTTTCCCTCCAAATCAAGTTTTAGAAGACTATTCATAATGCATTTATTCACATAAGAGCCTGTTTCTTCACTCAGATTACAGTCATCTGTGGTGCAATTAAATGCCTGAAATACGGGAGTTTTTCGTGGACAATGCTAAATTACTGTCTACTGGAAAGGGAAGTTGTTTTGAAGACATTCATGATAAAAGCAAGGCTGTTGATTTACACAGGCAGAAAGACATATGATGCCAAGTTTTGTTTATGTACTTTTTTGTTTTTTCATCGTTTTGTCAAGCACCCTGCAGCACAGTTTGGTGATAGCGGGTAGTGTTTGAATGAGTGGGTAAAGGATGTCAAACTGAGTACCGGAATGAAAGTATTAGCCTTGACTCTGGAAGGTCTAGTTGATTTAAAAGATAATTCAATGCTACAAGCCTTCACTCAACTGGTTTGCTAAAAGTATGCAAGCAGACTCTCTCTCTTCTTTTTTCCTTCCCATCTTTTGAATGTTTGTTGCAGGCCTCAGGCATCTGTTCACAGGCTTTCTTAACATGGAGAAAAAGCTTGTCACCTGCTTGAAAGATGGAGTTCAGACAGCACACCATTCTAATTAGTTGTGAAAGAGGTTTTTTGCTTCCTTTTGGTTCTGGCTATGCCTTTTTTGTGTTGCTCATGCCTCCTAAACCTCCCTCAGCTACATCACCTCCAGACACTCACAGGCTGGTACAGCAAGTTGTGAAATGCTCAGCATTTGTCTCTGATCAGTTCTGGTCCTCTGTGATCTGGCTTCTGTGCCATGGGGAGGATGTGGCAGGCATGAAGCAGGGATGGAAACTCTGGTTGTTCAGGGGCTGAGCCGATCACCTCCTCATTAGCTTTGTTTCCAGCTCACTGGCCTATGGAATGACAGTCTGGAGGTCACTTGTTGGTCTGGATCTCCAGCTGGGTTTGTTGTGACACCTAGTTGGGAGCTGGGGCTGTCTCATCCTGTTATAATTGGGTAGATCCTTTGGGTTGTCTGGGCAATGGAGGAGTTCTGTAACATTTTCATGAATATTCTGACGTCGCATGTACGTATCTTGTCACAACTAAAGTGGCTTATTCACAAAAGAAAAAAGGAAAAGAATGATTTTTTCAGATCCTGCAGGATAGAAATGGCCCTCTTGAATCAATCTTCTTCTGACGGCAGTGTAATTATGGATTATTTACCAAGATCCAGTCTCCTACTCAGAGTACAAAAATCACCAAAGTGCCTGGCACTAGTAAATTAGATAACTCACAGGGTGATTTGTCATTATTACAGATCATTAGTTATTTCCTTGTTTAAACTTGCCCTTTCCAGAGACAGACTTTTTTTGGGTGTCTGGAAGACACAACATTCTTCAATCATGACTCGTCTGGTATGTTAATCGTTGCACTGGATTGGCTCTGTCCTCTCCCAGAAAACAGCATTAAAAGCTTTATAAAGTGAGACCAATGAAAGCAAGCCACAAGTGGACAGATAAGACTTTGCCAACAGAGAGACTGTAAGGTCAGGAACTTTACAGCAGCTACAATGTGAAAGTTACTGGTCTTTCCTTTGTTTCTGTGACTAACATTGTCCCCATCCGCTGTTCTCCAGGCCTTTAAGAAAAGTGATCTCTTAACGGGAGTACATGAAACTCGTGGAGGTCTGACACAACTGTCTGGTCTAGGCCACTTAGAAGTGACGGCGTCCGAAAGTCTTTTTCCTTGCAGATGGGAAAGTGTTACTGTGCTGCCCTCTAATGCTCGCACACTTGCATTCACTCACGGATAGGGAGTTTTAAGGTTTGGGCCGATGAGTAGGCAAAACGCTGGTATTTCGGCTGTTGTCATCGCATAAAACTGGAAAAATAAGGCTTTGTGCTAAATTCAGTGCGCTTTTCCTATGCAAGTGCACTCGTTATTATGCAGAGAAAACACAAAGTACTGAGCACTTTGCGGTTGTAATCCAATTTGTGTATACTTCATTTAAAGTTTGCTGTGAGTGAATTGTCCCACAGTGATGTGCTGATAGCCCTCAGTCTGATACTGGCACTGAGAGGTAAAATAAGGCAACTCAGTACAACTGGGAAAACGAAGGGAACTTCCTTGAACAAAATCATTATAGACATGTTAGGTTCCTGTTCCTTTAAATTTTAGAGCTTATAAAAGCAGTGCTCGCTGGTCCATTATATCTTGCAGAACCATTTCACAGGATCACTTAATCTTTTTCCAGAGCTTCCCTACCCTGAGTTTCTTATTGTTCTCTTTCTGCATCACCTAAAACCCTGTCAAAACTTAAACCCACTATCCTAATCCGAGATTGACTGTTTGAGCTTTGTGCTTTCATACATCCTGTATTGCACTTAAATCGATGCCAGCAGATCCCCTCCTCTTCTTCCTTGCAAAGATATGCAGAAAAAGGGGAGGGAGGAGGGTGTGGATGGGCAGGAGTTCCAGTTTAAGACTCAGCAGCATTAAGCTTCTTCTAGCTTCAAAACTTGACCTTGGAGTCTGAAAGCTACAGCAGTAGCAGCAACCACGTTGTGGGGGCAGGGTAGGGGCAGGAGGAGGAAAAGGATGGAGGGAAGGGTTGCGAGCAAGGAGACACATCCACAGAAATCCAGTGAGGGAGGGACAGGATGTGGACTAGTTTATCAATCTGCATAAATATTAACTGTATCATTTAAGCCAACATTCTGCCCCATCTGCAGAGTTTCACTGTAAGAGGTTTCTCTAATAGGGCATGATGTCTCCAAGTGCCTTTTATTAATAATTAAAATGTTGTATCTTGAATTACCACCTTGTTCATGGAAGTTAACACTGTATTGGCAGTGTCAGGCAGGAGAGATCCTGGTGCATAATGCCAAGGTGAAGTAGTTAGGTGTGCAGTCTTTTGCCTTTCTCTTCATTATGTACATTTCAATGCTTCCTAAAAGCTGTGAGATCATGTCCATCTTGTGCTAGGCTTCTATTACACACCTCCCTTCCCCATCTGCAAAATGACAATGCTTTCATTTGTCACACACTTTGAGGCCTGCTGAAAGAAAGCATCATGTATGAGCTGGTCTGGAAAAGGATTTGTGTGCCCACAAGCTTGCCCATCAGAATATACTAGCAGGGTTACTAAATCCTAGTACCAAGAAATCTTGCCTTGTTTGTGTCCTTAAACTGTCATAGGCAAGCCCCCTTGAGGCACATAAAAAGAGGTGTTTCTGGAAAAAGGAAATACACTTCAAGGAAAGAATATGCCTACCCAGGAATTCCTTTCTGCTGAGGAGGGATGGGAGACAAGCACAGCACTTCAGCTAAGAATGTGCTAATAAGAAATTCAGCTAGAATGGCACTGATGAGACCCAAGTGGTAGTGGTGGAGGAGTGTCAGTGCCATGGACAGGTCGTAAAGTTAAAAGGGTAAAGCACTGACCCGCTTGTAGTGTATGGGAATGCATCGGTGATCAACGACAACCCTCCTTCAGGGATCTTACCCATATGGAACAGGAAAAGAGCAGTAATCAAAGGATAAGGTGCAGTCAAGCAATGTATTTTAATTGCAAGCTTGTCCTTTTTTTTTTTTTTTTTTTTGGTGCTGTATTTATATATGGCTGTAGTCTCTAAAGTCTCCACAAATGCAGGTCCATAGCTACTGGTCTGCCACAATAATAAAGTGCAGGGAATTAAGTAAAAATGGCAAAACCAGGACTGAACCCACAAAATGCAAAACAGACCCTGGCACAAAGATGTTGAAGGAAATGATAATCCAGGCATAATGATTAACCGGTTGTAATCCATACTGTATTGAGGTTATGCATTTAGTTCTGGACATGGTGAAGCTGGAGTGACCAGGTCTCTGCTGGAGGTATGTTGTCAGAGTGCACTCAAGCTCAAAGTGACTTTTCTCTGGTGAGCAGGGATGACCCTGAACCACTCCCTACTGTGCTTTTGATCCAGAAGTAGCAGAGCAAGTGAACTTCTGAGCACCTGCAACTGAGTCCATACTTGAAGATCATAGTGTTTATATCAGCGCAAGCAGGTCTTTCATCTAGTTGTATTTGAAATTCCTTGTGGCAGAAATCTCTTTTTGTGTCGAGAATGGTGTAAAAGGGTTTCAGAATTGGGCTCACATCACTTGCAAAACAGTGTCTTCCAAATTTTTAATTACTCTACAGATTTACTTTATGTGGGGCAGGGGGGATCACTGATGGGAGTGGGCCTACAAGGATGCTGGGGCCAGACTCTTCATTAGGGATTGTAGTGATAGGACAAGGGCTAATGGGTTCAAACTTAAACAGGGGAAGTTTAGATTGGATGTAAGGAGGAAGTTCTTTACTGTAAGGGTGGTGAGGCTGTCCAAGGCAGTTGCGAATGCTCCATGCCTGGCAGTGTTCAAGGACAGTATGGACATAGCCTTAAGTAACAGTGCAAACTGTTCCTGCCCATGGCAGGGAGATCGGAACTAAATGATCTTAAGGTCCTTTCCAACCGTAACTATTCTATGATTCTATGATTCTACGTTGCCAATACAGCTATGAATGAGCTACCAATTTTTTCCAGACATGGAAAGCTATTTGTTCTCATCTGCTCTAGCCATAAAATTATGCTAATTCTAAAAATAACTTGGATACTAGATTTATTAGTCAACAGACTTGGAAGAAGAAAAAGAAATCCCTAAGAAGCAGATGCAGATGAGATTGTTTAGAAAAAGGTGTGTCTAGTGTTACAGAGCAGACAGTGCAACCAGACCCTCTCATGAATAGAAATGTACCTTTTTATTTCCTATTTGGTAACTATTTTAGCACCCATTACCTTCTTCACTTTCCTTTTGTGCTCCTTTAGTCACTGTTTTCTAATTCTGTGTTCTCAGGATAGCTGGTGCATAGGAGGCTCTTAATATTTTGGTTGGGTTTTGTAATTGGAGGACAAATTATATAGGTAAACTGAAGGACAAGAGAAGAGACATGTCTGAGGTCACACGACAGGTTAATAGCTAATCACAGTTTGAATCCAAGAACTTCTAGTTATTAGACTTTTGCGGCAATCGACTGCATTGTCTCCTGCAACTCTGGAGTGCTATAATATCACTTGAAAATTGATGTAAGGGTTGCATAGGTGAAAATTAAAAACATGGCCAAGAGAAAAAGATTGAGTTATCAGGAATCACTAGCAAGCATCCAAAGCTGATCTTTTCTTAAACAAACAGACTGGACTCTGCTAATATATTCTTGATACCTCCAAAGCAATTAATCAACTCTCAGAAGTGGCAAGTGTCAGTAATAATATCTTACCTGTAGATCATTGAATACACAGTAAAAACTGTGCTTGTAATAAAATCTTTCTTCCTTTTGTTTCGTTTGTGGAATATGCTGACACTTAGTGCTCTGCTGGTAATGTTATGTAGGAGAAATTCTGGAACAAGTCAAAGTACTGCTCTCCTTCACCTGTGTCCTTCCAATTAAACCTCTGTGGATTTATTTCTTAATGAAATGGCAGTTATACTCTCTTTTTTCAGTTCATCTTTGCTGTTAAAAAACACTACTCAAACATAATAGATATTGTCTGCAGTTGCTTAAATTGGGCATAAACATTTATTGCCTCCCTAGCTTACAAATGCAACCTTGCTGTTCACAGAGATGAGGAAAATTCCATTCAAGGTCAGGTGACCTGACGTTTTCAGGCAGCCTCATTACCCATATCAGCACTGTAGAATATGAAGCAGAACATCTGGTGATGCCATAAAAATGGTATAAATATACGTATATTTGCTTTAGCTCTTCATGCCAATGTTGAACCTGTGCTCTCATTTTGGGTCAATATTCTGAAGAATTGCTAGTGTCTCAGTGCTGGAGGTTTAGCTCAAAAGGTTTCTTGGTCTCTGCAATTCTCTATGTCAAAAATAAAATCATGGGGATAGAGAAATTGGCACCTCTTGCTGCTTGCCAGCACTCTCGGATTTCAAGAAGAGATATCTTAGCCAATTTGACATGCATTTTGTCTCATGTGTCTGACACCTGTGAAGTAGCTCTTTATTGGAGAGCTATCAGTATTCCTCTGTCGTCATGTCTATCAATGAAGTTTGCTCACCACAATGAAAATTAGTTACAAAAACTGGAAGACGAGAGGATGCTTGGCAGCATGACAATTTCTGTACTCCTGTGTTGCTGCCCTCTGACGAGTATCTGCCCCGTTGCTTTGCAGTATGACTTTCAGACTCTTTGAAGAGCATGGAAGGGCAGCCGCACCTCACCGACCCCTGCAGGAGAAGCCCACCTAGCTCATTTAAGCTGCATGAATGGAATTTACTCAGCTCCTTGGGTTTTTTTTTGCCTGACTCCAATCCTGATAAGAGTAGTTCTGTGTCTATTTTGTATCAGTGGGTTATGATCACACAGTGACAGCTGAAAGATATTGCTTTCTGGCTTTGCATTCCTCCTGAAGTCTGACACATCTGAGGTGAGGAAGGAGAAAAGTGCAAGATCTGGCTCTCCAGCTCCTTGTCATATGGAAACACTGCTGTTCAGAGTATCTTTAGTACAGAACTTGGAGGAGCTTCCCCTCCCTTTGAGGCAGGGGAGCACTGCAGAAGAGTGGTGCTGGGCTGAAAAGCTGCCCGAAATACATGCACAGTATGGTCCGTCTACACAGCATGACTGCTTTGTAATCCATTAGCACTCCTGTTTATTTCAGTTCAGTGCAAATGTC
Organism: Psilopsiagon aymara; assembly: GCA_024733675.1. Classification (NCBI taxonomy): domain Eukaryota; kingdom Metazoa; phylum Chordata; class Aves; order Psittaciformes; family Psittacidae; genus Psilopsiagon; species Psilopsiagon aymara. The sequence continues at coordinate 20,864 of JANRGW010046235.1, read as the reverse complement.
TCTATTCAGGCTCCAGGAACTCCTCCTGCAGGTGCTGTAACCATCAAAAGCTAGAACTTTTGTGATCAAAAGATCCCAGAAACCCAGTCACTCCCAGAGCTCCAGGATTAAGGTGATGAAAGCAAAGTTATCTACCAAGCTGTTGCTGTGGTGTATGCTGTGTTGGCCTGGACATGTGATGTAGAAGATAGCCAGGAAAATAGAGAAGATCCTGGTGGGGAAGAGTCAGACGCCTCCATGAAACCAATCCTCTCCCATTCCCTGACCTGTGTGTTTTCAGCTGAAGTACAGAAGGGATAGCAAGGTCATCAGTCCTCCAGAGAAATTTTTTCAGCCTCAGTCATCATATCGCTGCAGCCAGGGATAATAAACACAAGTTCTACACCTTTCTGGTGACTGGTTGGAAACCCCTGCAGACAACAGAGTATTGGAGCAGCACAGGGGTTGGCAGTGGGCAATACTACACTTTTTTGGTGGCCTTAGTGGAGTTCCATGCAGAGATGTGAAACCAAGATAACCTAAACCCACCACTTCACCCTGTAAGCTGTGTTGTCTTAGCATACTTCCTTGCCTGTATTTTAAAGTGCTTGCAATTCAGAGTAATTTAAAACCTCATCAGTACTTACTAAAGGGTTAGGGTTTAGAACCTCAGTCAATTAAGTCCATGTAGATGCGTCATAAGAGTAAAACTCAGGTTTCAGTGCAGGGAAAAAAAAAAAAAACCGAAAGAAAAAAGAAGAGAAAAAATTCTATAGCCTGGCTATTCAAAAGCAATTACATTTTTAGTTACACAGAGAGACATTTTCAGATTTCTAATTGCTCCAAATCTATCTGCTAAAGAGTCATTACATTCCTTTTTAACCCCTCTCTGACACCAGGAACTAATGCTGCAATTGAACTGTGTCACCAGTGATCTCAGTTCATGATCATTAGTAGAGTTGCTCTTTTTCCTATTTGCTCTAACATTACTGCTTATTGCCTACGGGCATGGGGCCAGATTTGCTGCCAGCATATGTGGGTACAACACCACTGAGATCGGTGCTGTTGTGTCCAGTTAGGCCTGTGATAAGGCTAGCCCCATGTGCTGCGAGCCTTCATTAACCAATATATTCCCATTACAGATTATGTTCTGTTCACCCAACTACATCCCCTTAAACATGTGGCAACCTGAGAATAAAACTCAGTAACATCGTGCTTTTGAATTTTCCCCAATTTTTTTATGCCATATCCCCATTCTGGGGCAATTTCATATGCACACACAAAATTCTGATTTCACATGCAGACAATAAAGGAATAGTACTTTTAAATAACTTGGGCTGCAGTATGGTCTCTGATACCTTGTTGATGTAACTGTGTATATGTAAAATGTCCTTGGATCATCTCCTTTCTCTCCAGAGACCTTATTTGAAGAATGAAAGAAACCAAATCAGAACATCATTGTAGACATGTTAATAAGGTTACATGCAGTTTACACACTGAATTAAAGTGCAGGTTTTGTTGTACTTATGAAAAAGAAACATTGAATGCTGGGGATATAGCTAAATGCAGGCCTAGAAGGTGATATTTAACCATATACAGTGTAATAGCTGTTGGCAACTGATCATGTGAGTCCTATAGCATTCCTTTAATTAAGATTCTACCCACATTTCTGCATTAAATTCTGCCATAAAAATATGTTCTGTACTATAATCTGGAGCACAGATCTTAGCACAGCAGTGATATTTTTGGTTTGTTTTGGGTTTCATTTCAAAAAATTATTCAGCCATTTTATAGAAAAGATAAAGAGTAAACTGGAAGTTTCCAAGCCCTCAATTATAATCTTACACAACTCATCTGAGCCCAAGATTAATGATCCTAAAGGCAGTAACTCAATCTCATTCCCCTGGCATTAGACAGTTTAGAGCCCAGCATTTATTCAGTGTCTACTAGAAGTTTGCTTGTGCCAGCGTCTATTAAATCAGTTGATTCATAACATGCCTTACCACTCTGAGTACATGTTGACCAGACAGGTGTCAGTATATCTATGGCCCAAATCTGCCTGGGCTCTCCCTTGGTGGACCGTACACCATTTAACTGTGTTAGCACAACCTGCAAAGCTTGTCAGTATAACTTACTGGCATGAGCACCACCATGCAACTAACCTTTCCAGGACCAGGGCTGACTCACATCAGATCAGAGCAGAGGACAGGAGAAAGTGATTTGTGACCATCTATATGTGATTGCATAGGCAGCATCTGAGGTGAAACTGCTTTCTGGGCCAAACTGTAGCCCACGGCCTGTCAGAAAGGTTACATTGAGATGAGAAGCCCCATTTCCATTTTTACATGCTCCATATTGAAACTGGGGTCTCTAGGGGAAGAAAACCGAGCTTCTATCTGGGCCAAGATCCCAGTTAACTAGGTCACCACTGTGGTTGTGTCACCTGCAGTCAGCTCAGCTCCCAGGGGAAAAACGAATCCCATGTGGTAGCAGCCATATGCTTCCAGCACTGCTGCCAATGGAAATAGTCCTGCTCCCCGGGCTCAGGCTGAGCAGCTCTTCCCTCTCTCTGGAGAGCGCATCGGTGCAGTTGAAGGCTCACAGAGATACTGGGTGAGGAATGGATCATGAGTAAAACTAATCCAAAGGAGGGGAGAAAGGGGGATGGGGGGAAGTCATTAGGTTTAAGCAGCTTGGATTCCCAATCTTATTCCCCTCTAGTCACATCAAGACCTAGGGCCTCAGCCACAAGCAAAAGCCAATGCCAGCACAGCAAGGGAGTGAAGCTGGGGAGAGCACAGACAACTTACTGCAAAAGCATTGTTGGCTGATGGCAATTTAAGATGTATGGAAAAGTACAGCTTGAAAGTTCAAGAACAGTGGTTTAGTGATGACCAGAATCACTCCCTAAATCACTGTGTCTGTTTTGAGGACCCAGATTTTGACTCTGTCTATGATTGATACGTCACAGTTTTTGTAACCTTGAGGAAGTGGCAGGTTTGGGAACTTCCCAAAACTTTGGACTAGCTCAATATGCATAAACGTTCTCCATTCTCTGAAGCTTAATAAGAGCTTTTATATCATTATTACATAATTTTATCTGAATTTACACCAGTTTTATTACTCTCAAATCAATAATATGTTCTGTTTTCAGTTTTTACTTAGCATAATAAAAACTGAAAAAATAACTAAAGCTAAAATAAAACAAATTTCCCAAGCACAAATGGAATTAAAAGGCTATAAAGACTATATATTCCCAGCTCCTCTCACTTTAGGTAGACATTAGCCTAAGCTCTTCTCAAGCACCCAGTACTGCTTTAGCTTAGCTCCCTCAGCTCGGAGCCCAGGCACATGAACACCCCTGGCCTTTTCATGGCAGCTGTAGGGAAAACTGTGTGAAACACTCTTACCAGCGCTCCTTTACAGCATGTCACAGACCCACTTTTCCCCTGCTTCTCTTGTTCACCCAAAAGTAGCTTCACTTCAGGGGTGCTGAATGCATCCAGATCACACAGGAGTAAAGACGCTAGTGTAAATGCTGATTATTCTTTTTAACTGTTGAAAAATAATCATTATCATTACGTTTCCAAAATTAGGTTCCACACTGATGTCTTCCTGTGGCGTCCTTCAAATTAAACCATAAAGGTTTAATCTGCAACTACAGTTTTTCTTGCTTCTATGGGATGATTTTATCACCTTAATGTTCCTCTAATAGATGGTATTTTGGGCATACAAAATACTGAGTGCGTATTGTAAACCAATTGGGCTTTATTTTAAAAATGAAATTGTCATAAGCAACAGAAAAATATTATGAATACTATGAAGAGAAATGCTTGAATTTCTTGATAGTTCTTGACTTCAGAAACTGTGCTATTTACCCAGTCTGCTAAACCATTGGAACAGTTTTATTTTTAAATTATATGGCCCCTATGCTAACATGTTTCTTGCTCTGTAGAACTAATTACCATCTATCCCATACATTATTGTACACGTTTTCAGTTCAAATCAAAAGTTATTCAGTGATTCTTTCTAAAGGAACAGGAGACAAAAAGATGCATGCCCTCAGACTAATTTTATTCTGCGGAAAATTTTATTTTACCTACTGTCATATTTTAAAGAGTTAATTTCCATTTTGACTGTGTTTTATTAATAGGCCACTGGAAGCTTATAAACACTTCAATGCTTTTAAGATTGTGTTTTTGAGAAAATGATTAATTATGCAGTGTTATGGATTATGATGCCCTCTTTTCCATGGTTTCCGGACTTCTTGCTTGTTGTCATGTAGCTCCAACAGTTTGATGAGCACACGAATATTTTCTTCCTCATTTGTTCCAAAAGAAAGTGCAGTACTTTGTAAAGGACATATTGCAAATTGAAAATCTGCCACTCACAGAGTCAGGTTGTCCTGTGGTGCATATTATATGCAACTTCTCTACGCTTTATATAGACTATCTTAGTAGTTGTGCAAGACCCCAGACTATCAGCTGCAGAGACTGAAAAGCTTAAATCCAGCAGGCACAGTGGCAATCATCAAGACTGATTTCCCACACAATACAGACCACATACCTTCTTCACTAATTCTTCCAAAGGAAACACATTTTTCTTCCTATAGCATGGGAGCTATTTTATCTATGGGACAGCAAAGGGACAGTGTCACCATCTACTGCGTTGCCCCCTTTTTTGCTGAAACAATGAATAGTTTCTTTACAAAAGTAATTCTTAGATTCTTTAATGGATGATGTGAACTGGAATTGAGGAAATCTTAAAACAGGGGTCTTTACCGGAGAGTATCAATTTCAGGTCTTAATTAATATAGACAGTGTGTCCCAGCCCATCCTAACATAGACATACCTTTTCTACTGTCTTCCTGAGAATACTGTGAGTGACTTTATTCCCAGGAATATTAGTGCTTTTCTCAGTACACAGATACTGCAGATAAATTGCACTTTTGACTTAATTGCCAATTCCCACATCAGAAACCTGACCTAACAGGCCTACTTTACTCTACTTGGAGGACACCCCTGCATTTCAATGAAACAGTTTTTCAAATGCAGGCAGGAAACAACTGATATGCCAGGAATTGTGCCACCAGTATTGTCTGTCTGTAGGGTAGTGTGACGGGGCAGCCCTGAGGATGCTTCAGCAGCCCTGAGGATGCTGCATTCAGCAGCCCTGAGGATGCTTTACCGATGAGGCATCAACAGAAAGGTGTGCTGATTATGAAGAACAATATTTTGAATTGGCCTGTCCATCCTGTAAAGAAGCGTGGTGGCGAGGTAGAGAAATCTCTTGTTCCCACAGGGATTTCTCTTGTTATTTTACTTGTTACAAGAGAACAGCAATCTATGTCTTGTGCAGCAAACAAGCAGACATGGGTGCCTATTCCTCTCGTCCCTAATATAGTAGCAAGCCCAAATGAGTTTGTACAGACAAAAAAATAAAAGAGACTAGAAAGCAAAAATTACCCAGCTCATCGCTAGTCTGGGAGTGGGGATGTCCTATATAGTCAGGCGAACTCTTTGCACGTACAGCTGGTCTCCTTTCTTCCAGAGACACTGGGAGATGCAATTCTTATCTGCCATAAATAGATAGCATGGAAAAAAACATTTACTTGCTGTTATGGCTAAAATGCAGTAGACATCCCCCCCATAGTTTTTCTGCTAGGATCTCACATACCAATTCATAATCATGCTTTGACTTTTGTGCTTTCTATTATTCTTAGAGTAGCTTGCACATGATGAACTCTACCATGCATAAAATTTAGGGAACAGCATCAACCCCATGTACAGAGGGAGAGGCAAAAAATGCTGACTGAAGAGTGTGGACATGTGTCATCTTCCTCCTACACTTAAGCTGACAGAAGGAGCTACTGCTGCTTACCCAGTGCCTAGCTGTAAGGGGTCTAATAGCCACTCTCCCAGCAGAAGCTACCACTCCTCCAGACTATCTCTGCTGCTCATGGCAAAGTTTACTAATCCATTTCAGCCTAGACAAATGGGGCTTGCTTAAAAGGTCAGTGAGTATATCTCTGCTAACCCAACTGGATACCAGTACATTCCTAAAAGCAGCTTGGGCTGAATTGCCTCAGGCAAGGGTGGGTAGCTAGGAGGCAGGGCCTGGCTGCTCACCCTTTTAGCTGGCACTGATGTAGTTGGAAAAATATTGTGTTCCCACTGTGAATTGCCCAGAGTCACACTGTAGCATCAACAGATTTGGAGCTGCTTCTGCTAAGAAGCAGAAGATAAGCACAGGGAAGGCAGGAAAAAATTCACAGCAGAAATTCTATGGTGAAGTAGAAAGAGAAAATATAAGAAAAGCCAAGGGGGATAACAGGTTTCACTGTTAGTATAAAGCTCCTTATTCAATATTAGAAGAAAACACAGGAAACACCTTTTCTTTGATTCTTCACTTTTTGCAAGAAAATTTTTACACAAACAACTCCCAGTTTTATGAGGCAGCAACCAAACAACCCTTCTCCAAAACTGTCAGACTGTGATAATTAAAGCTGCTATTGAGAAGACTGGATTTGAACCTCTGTTTGACAAGGAGAGAGCATTATACAGTACCCTGCACTCCCTCTGCACCATACATTCTTTCGGTTGCAATGAACTCACTAAAAATGATAGTTAAATAATAACAGACAAACATAATGAGCTTGCGCTGCAATGTTTAATAAGTTAATCAAGTATGTTAATGATACATATTTACAAGAAAGGAGTTTGACTAGAAATCAAGTCGGGAAAAAACAAAGGCTAGTAATAAGAACAGCTTTGCATTGACAAAGTCCAGATGAATATGAGATAATTTGGACATCAAAAAGAGAACAGAAAAACTGGTAATAGATGAAGCTATGAAGAAGAGCTGAATTTCACAGCATATCCAATTACAAAAGTCGTTACTGATGGGAAAAGCAAAACAACTTCTCAATACAGGATATGAGCAGAATTCAGTGGATTAAATTGTCTAAATTTGTACCACATTTCATATTTATTTTTAAAAGTGGCTTGATACTGCGGAATTTGAATCTGAATCCTGAACTCTTAGAGCATCTGGAATGTCACACATTTTTGGTTGGTTCACTAGAAATTGAGGCAGTTGTGAGGTTAGGGCTTCAATCTCTATTTCCCCTCTACAGCATAAAGCATGTTTGGAGCTGCTCAGGTTAAAATTTCTTTTTTTCTCAGCAATTCTTATATCCTCAAAAATAAAACTACTGGAATAGAATCATCCCATTGTAAAAGCTCCAGGTTTAGATAATGTGGTAATTTGACCCTGGCTGGATGCCAGGTGCTCAGCAAAGCTGCTCTATCATTCCCCTCTTCAGCTGGACAGGGGAGAGAAAATATGACAAAAGGTTCATGGGTTGAGGTAAGGATAGGGAGAAATCAGTCACCAATTAGCATCATGGGCAAAACAGAGTCAAAATGGGGAAAAAATAATTTAATTTATTACCAATCAAATCAGAAGGAGGTAATTAGAAATTAACCAAATTCTTCAAACACCTTCCTCCCACCCTTCTTTTCTTCCTGAGCTCAACTACACTCCTCAATTCTCCACCTCCTCCCCCTGAGCAGCCCAGGGGGATGCAAATGGGGTTTGTGGTCAGTTCATCACATGTTGTCCCCACTGCTCCTTCCTCCTCACACTCTTCCTCTGCTTCAGCATGTGGTCCCTCCCATAGGAGACAGTCCTCTGTGAACGTCTCCAGCATGAGTCCTTCCCACAGGCTGCATTTCTTCACAAACTGCTCTAGTGTGGGTACTTACAATGGAGTAGAGTCCTTCAGGAACAAACTACGCCAGCGTGGGTCCCCCGTGGAGTCACAGACACTGAGAGGAGTCTGCTCCAGAATGAGCTTCCCACAGGGTCACAGCCTCCTTCAGGCATCTCCCTGCTTTTGTGCAGGGTTTTCCCCGGGCTGCAGGTGGGTATCTGCTCCATGGGCTGCAGGGACGCAGCCTGCCTCACCATGATCTGCTGTACAGGCTGCAGAGGAACGTCTGCTCTGGCATCTGCAGCAACTTCTGCCCCTCTGCACAGACCTTGGGTCTGCGGAGTAGTTGCTCTCACATATTTTCACTCTGCTCTCCCATTGCTGTTCCACAGCAGGCTTTTCCCCACCTTCTTAAATCTGTTATTCCAGAGACTCTACTATGGTCAGTGCTGGGCTTGGCTTTGGCCAGCAGTGGGTCCATCTTGGAGCCAGCTGGCATTGGATCTATTGGACACAGGGAAAGCTTCTAGCAGCTTCTTATAGAAGCCACCCCTGTAGCCCCCCCTGCTATCAAAATCTTGCCATGCAAACCCAATTGAGATAAAAAATGGCATCCTGTCTTGATCTCAAAACTGTGAACCTCATATAGATGGCTGAAAATGAAAACCAAAGGGTATCCCAACTGGAACTTAGCTACATGACTTTTACTGAAAAGATTTTGTGATGAATAGAAACCCCATTTTCTTTCTATTTTCTTTCCTTTAGAGAGAGAAATTATTGGTGTTCTCTCTGGGTTTTGAGTTCAGATTTCTGAATTTTCAAAGGCAGGGGGGAAAGAAACACTAAACCTCATTGCAATACTGTATAAGTGTGGGGGGAAAAAAGTGTTTTTTTCCAGTGACATCAGTGTGCTGGAGAGATGAAGGGTGAACTTGGAGTTGGGCAGAGTATCTCCCTTGTTACTGCCCTGCTGTGCTTCACTCCTACCCCTTCAACTACTGTTGACTCAAGGTGGCACGTTCACATGATGCAGTGCCACTCCATGTGAGGACACTATCTGGGATCAGGAAGCAGTATGGTTGTGTCAGTAAACAGCATCTATTTGTCTACATCCAGTGAGAGGTTGATGTAGGAATCTTGCTTCTAGTTCTGGTGCTAGGTTGAACTAAGCCTGAATGCAGACATAGACCTATTATACTGTGTAATCCATTTGTTTGGGTGCATTTTGTTCATTCTCGCTTGCCCAAATCCTTCATAGTCCTTCAGCAGTGTGTAATGTCTATTAACATTTAATGTTTATTTGGCTGATTCTGGTTGCACCCACTTCGCTCAAAGGCGTGCTTCCTAGGGTCAGCTGGAACTAGGCCTGAAATTTTTATTCAGTCTGCATTCTCTTTCTTTAAAATCTCCTGCTTTCTTAGATTTACTTAGATTTATTCTCAAGGGTAATTAGTCAAACACAGAATTCAGCAGTTCTCAACCATGACATATAGGTATATTTTCTTACAAAATTGCATGTGTTTTAATTTAGTAATCTGATTTAATTTTGCAGCATTTGTTATCCATAAATATCCATCTTGTATAAGTAATTTCCAGAACGTGGGCTGTCCTCAAATAATGTATTCTTGGTTACTTAACCTTTGTGACTGGTTAAATGAATGGCAGAGCCTGGTTTTGCTCCCTCATTGGAGAGCAACAGTTTGGAAATCTGAATAGTAAAGGGTAAGAGAGCTTTTTGGTAACCCAACATTATTTAAGGTTAAGTCCTTAACACTCTGAGGAGCTGATCTGTTTTTTGAAGTTAAGACTTTTTAGCAAAGTGTGAGTGCTGCCTAATATTTTGTTTCTGAAATTCAGTTTTACTTGTATTATGGGCTGTGTTAACAGGTACTAGCCCTTCATCAGAAGTCCAAACATCTCACTGGAGGACAAAAGACAGTGTGACAGCGCTTGAATGGTTAATAAAGCTTTTCTTTAGTAAACTTCATAACCCAGGTGTTAAAACCACTTGGAGTTGTAAATGATGACTCTTGTTAACTCGTTATGTGTCAACATCAGTGGCTTTCAAATGAGAGTTTCAAACCAGCAGCCAGCAGGGTAGATCACCTGATATTTTTGAAAGGTTTTGGTTAGGCTGCTTTGATGGCCAGAAATCAGGCCCTGGAGGAGATGGAGACTGCAAGTGACTGCATAAAGGAACAGAAGGTTTCCTAGTGCTGCTTCTCTCTTCCTTTGTTTCTTTCCCGTTCTCATCTCAAGTGCTACTTTCATTTGGTCTTTCTGACAGCTGTACTTTCGCCTCCCAGCTCCTCTCTCATCAGATGTTCTGCTTTTTAGAGTAAAACACACAGACTAGGTGTAGAGGAGACATTTCATGGACTTCAGTGAACACATTTTCCTTCAGGGTTAACCTCATCACACACACTGAAGTTTTCCTGTACTATCCTTGGCTCTTTTCTTTTTTTTTTTTTTACTTTCTCTACACTGAAAAGCTTTTTTTCTCTCAGCTCTTGCAGCAGGAAAAAAGGATTTGTGCCATAGCTTTATTTTTTAATTTCTTCCAATTGCTGGAGAAACTATTTCTTTTCCACTACAGCAGGCTCTCTGTCTATGCCTAGCTAAGAAATAACTGAAAATTACAATAAAGCAGGTTAACGAGGAATATTTGTGTGAGGCATGGACTTCATGCAAGTCTTTTCTTCCTATGCTCCTGTTTAGTCCCTGTTATTGTTCACTTAGCATTTTATAATGACAGGCATATAAACATTATAGAATTTTGCAGCTGGAGCATGCCTGAATGCAAATTACCTCGCTCAGGAAATTGTGTACTGCACTCAGTACCTGAAAATAAAGATCCAGATAATAAAAAATGAGATATTCCTCTAGATGTGAGTGGAATTACACTAATTTACAGCAGCTAAGGATTTGCCTATGCATATGTCTCAACAAGCAGGTGAAAAACAGCTTGTCCTGCTTGTAATTAGCATCTTTCTTTGAACCATTCCTCCCACACACACCCCAAAATTAGATGTAAATTGTCCCCCTTCCCCCAAGATTGAAATACTGGTGCTTGGGGGATTTGAATTGAACATGATTTAAGCATAAAATGGTTTTAAGAGCACAAACATGTCAATCCAGCACAAAGGTTGAATTCCTTCAGGGAGAGAAATCTCTGCAGTCCTGTCCTTTGCCTTGAACTGGTACGTACTCCAGATAAAATGCCAGAGAGTTCAGGAGGTAAGGAACAGATTTAGAAAACTGTAGTGAAGGGAAGACAGGCTCTTTAGCAAACAGTTGATGCAGTGTAGCTACTGGAGAAAGCAAGCTAATTGAGATATGATGACAGAAATAGAGTCCTCAGTGATTCATTGACCTGCCTATTCTTTACAAAATTTAAAAGATTTTATTATGTCCCCTGGACAACTAATAAAAGCAGACCTAAAATTAACTGATTTTACAGCATTTTTTCATTGAGCAAATGACTTTTTCACCAGCGCCCCCCAAACAGCTTCTGGTTTGGATGTGACAAATAGTGTAGAGAGAATAGGCTGGTCTAAAGTTTCCATGTGCAGATTTTGCTTATCCTAAGTATATTTCACTTTAATTACTGCTTTATAAGAAACTCCGGTTGCTTCACACTCTGTACAAACCTTAAATAGGAATTTGTAGTATTTCTTGCCCCTGTTTCTCTCATGGAAAACATTGATTCCTCCGCCTGAAGAGCCATTGAGGTTCTGAATCAAAGTGCAGAAGCAACAGAGAATAGCCCATGCTTTACATCTTGAGTGGCTGTTTACACTTCAACAGAAGCAGACTAAATCAAAATGACACTTTCTGATACTTTGTGTTATGCAAATTGCTCCACAAGGGGTAATACCAGCACAGAATGAGATCCAGAGACCCACAGAAAAAGACTTGAACAGTAATTAAACACAAGCTGAGTGAAAAGCTGCTGGTAATTCGTAGGGCGAAGAGCTAAATGTCTTCATTTTGCAGCATGTGGAGGACCACTTGGGACCAAGGTAGTCACTTGGAGCAAAACACAGCCTTCACATAAACCTTTAAAGACATTTCACAGGCTTTTGCAATGAATGAAGTATACAATAACAGAAGATACCATTCTACCATCACACAAAAAATTCTCACACCTTTAGTATAGTATGAGTGGAGATCTCTCCAACTGATAGGCAAGAATTCTTGTGTACCAATTTGCCTGGAGCTTTATCATTGTGACTGTTGTACACAAACTAGCACACAACAAGTTCCACTGCATGTTGGGAAACATGATATCTATCAGCATAACACTCCCCCATGTTTGTCCCCACGCTTATTTTATTTTTATTATTTTTGTCAAAATTCATGTATTCATCCATAGTCTAAGAGGGATTCTGCATCTAAAGAAAACAGAATTAAGTTCAAAAGCTACATGGTGCTACAGACGAATATTGAAGTAGCATCCCATGTAGCCCAAAATGGAGTAGAAGGCTAATTAGAAAAATTCCTAAATAATGCACTTCAAAACTTAAACTTCATCACCATGTAAATAATATTCAGTCATGGCACCCCTCAATGTGACCTGAAAAATAACTGCCTGAATGTTCAGGTGGATTTGTGTCTTCATTATTCAACATCATTGCTTTTCTCTCCCCAAATAGACCTGAGATAAAAGTGAGCTAGAGAAAAAAAAGGAAAAGCATACGCAGTTGTGTTCTTGAATGTTTGCTGGGGTTTTCGGTACTGTGACATTAGTGGTGTGAACATGTTGGTTTTAAATTCCTTCAGTGGTCATCAACTGAAAAGTGCAGAAATGTCAGAACAGCACAAAGCTAATACTAGTTCTATAATTATTTTTGTCCTTACTAGATCCCTAACAGAAAGAAACCACTACCTCAGTCTCAAAGAAGAGCAAGACAGGAGCAGGGCATCTTTCTGAGCTTGTGCTCTCTGACAAATTCCTCATTTTAGTTTATTTCAGAAGACTCCTTTAGTTTTATTACAATAAACACTCCAGCTGGCTTTTTGTGTGTTATCATAGAATCACAGAATCATAGAATCTTTTAGGTTGGAAAAGACCTTTAAGATCATCAAGACCAGCCACTAACCTAACACTGCCCTCATCTGAATCATTGATGAAGACGTTAAACAGAACTGGCCCAGTACTGAGCCGTGGGGAACACCACTTGTGGCTGGTGGCCAGCTGGATTTAACCCCATTTACCACAACATTTTGGGCCTGGCCACCCAGCCAGTATTTTACCCATCCAAACCATGGGAAGCCAGTTTCTCCACGAGAATGCTGTGGGGCAGTGGGTCATCTTGTAGTAGAAAGAGATCAGGTTAGCCAAGCAAGACTGCCTTCCATAAATCCATGCCGACTGGGCGTGTATGTGCTTCTTGATGACACTGTAGATGATCAGTTCCATAACCTCCCCCAGCACAGACTAATAGGCCTGTAGTTCCCCAGAACATCCATCCAGCCCTTCTTGTAGATGTGTATTATACGGTGTCATAGTGTATTGATAAGTACATCTATTTCAAGCTCTGTTGAGGTCAGCAGAAGACAACATAATTAGAAAGATTAGAAGAATGGTATGAGAAGCATAGCAAGTTTCAGGGTTCTGCTGCAGTCCTGAAGCCTTTAACATTTATGCACAAACTGATGTGATAAACAAGAACAATCATACAGCTAAGATGAGGCAGCAATCACTGGGAGAAGCAGAAAGGGCCACTATAGGATCAAAACTAATGCCCCTTCTTCCATGGGGAACCTTAAGGCCTGTGAAGTTGGAAATTTGAATATGGGATTTTTCTCCTGAGTGCCATCAAATTCCTGTTCTGTTTCACTTGACTGAATGGGAGCTGCATCAGGTACTTCCTATATTCCTGCCTAATCAGGTGAAAACACAGTGAAAGATGTGGCTAGCCATCTGTAGGAAACAATTTCTAGGGAACAGATAGGAGCACACATTTGCCTCACTATAAACTAATTCAACCTGGGATTCATCACCCATCCTGAGGCTCTACTCCAAAATTCACTGTGATGGATTATGTACGCCATTACCAGAAACATCTGAGAACATGCCTCTGTGGACTACATTTATCATCACAAATACAAATATCCTTTGTTACAACGGATCTCACACCTGGTCTAGGCTAAAAGTAAGGGTGATAGCTGCAACAACTTCTTTCAGGGGGAGGGGAGGCTTTCATAGGGGTATTGCAAAGAAGGTCAGGAATTAACATTTTATTGTTTTGGGGTTTTACATTTATTTTTCATTTGGGAAAGAGACAGTGAAAATAGATGTCCCATGAGACCAGTTATGAAATGAGCCCAACTCAATCAGATTGTCACAGAATGGTTGTTCTGGATGCTGGAAAGAACAGGAGGAAAGGAAGTATCACCCACTGTGGTGCAATATTTGAGGAGAAAAGAGGGGGAAAAGGCCAAATAAACACAAAGAAGAGGCTTAATTTGAAGGGAAGGAGGTCTATCAGTGACTTACCTGGGTAAGAGAAAAGGTTTTGATTATCTGGACAATTGTGATGCGCAGAAGTTCTCGAGCAGCAGCTTTCCACATAAAGTAGAAATTTTGTTTTCTCTGTTCTTTCTGCTGGGGATACAGGTGACTCCTTTGTCAGGATGTGAAATAATGCTACAAAACAGCACATAATGTGACTAAACAAAACTTTCAAGACATGGACCCAACAGTAAATAGCTACTTTTTTTACCTTGTATTCAAAGTAAGTGTCGTCTTTGCCATCAGCAACAGCTTATAATATGGCACCTGTGACCAGTTTTCACAAAAGAAGACTATACAGTCATCTCTTTTTGTTTTAAGTCTCTGCAATAGGACTGGGAGATATAGCGACTTGTAGAATCCCAGCAGTGAGTTTATGAATGATGCATGAAACAAAATCTCTCTGCCTGAAACACAAAGGGAATATCAGACAGGGTTGCGAGACCACTGCTGGGCTGGGGTGCTTGATGTAATATTCAGCTCAGACACAGCCGGGAAAGTCCATCAAGCACATTAGTTTCAAAGTAAATACAAAAGAACACAATAAGAAAAATGCAATAAATGATGATACTAAGTTGTTTGGCACAGTGGGGGGGCTTTCTCTCTTCCTCCTTCTCTCTCCCTTGCAACCGTCCCCTTTCCCAAAGAAGCTGCCCTCACAGGTTAGGTAAGACTAAGGAGTATTTTCATCACTCCTTAAATACATTCTTTAGAAGCACAGTGCAGTGAAATATGCCTACTACATTTCCAAGGAGTTTTTTCACTTAAAAACAGTGATCTTTGACCTTTAATAATGAAATGTCTTGCCATCTTGCTCATACTACTAGAGGGATGTAAGAAACACTGTAAGTTATGTCTATGATGTAAAAAGAAACCCCTCTTTTCCCCAGTCCCTTCAGCTTTTCAGATGAAAAAACAAGAAGCAGTGGCTATATAATGATCCAGTTCATATATGGATATATCTGAAAGGTGGGGAGCTATTTCTTAACTGACCACCAAACATGATACAATGCCTAGTGTAGTCAGTCAAAAGGCAACTTTCAACTTCAAGATGTTCTGCACCAAGACTGTATTTACACTATTTTATACATCACTTGGAATTCTAAATCTTAGGTCACAGAAACCTTATCTACAAAAAATAGCACAGAAGGTGAAAACTACTCTAGAAAATAATTTCTTTTCTGCTATATAGATCAGCAAAGGCAATTCTTAACTATGAAAACCCATTACTAGTTAACAGGTTTGTGTAATAGCCTTTAACTGAATTGCTTGTGCAAATGGAGAGATGTTAATGAAAATCAATACACTTGGCAATACCAGCAAAGATGACAAATCATCAGGCAGAATAAGTCATCTTCCTACTCTCAAGAAAAAGACAGACTTGGAAATGTTTTTTTGATGCTGATGCACCATCAAAAATTCCACATCAAGGTAATTTGAAAAGAAACCCAGAACCCCTTTTGTTCCCTGCTTGCTACTTCTCCACAGTGCCAATATTCAAACTGTAAGTGCTAAGTCTGAGCCCTTCTCCAGCATTTTGTTAAGATGTAGGGCTGCAAGAACTTCTATCTTTTATTAGATATACAAAATAATTAGAGAAAATAAATAAGTGCAGACTTTGGAGTTCTTTTATGAGGTCTGGTAAGAAGCATTGCATCAAAAAGAAAGCTAAAACCAAGTTAGATATACTTGTTCAAAGCTTAATCTAATTTTGCTAATTGATTTGTTGACTTGAGAAGAAAGCACTGACAAAGATGTGACACTCATTAGTGGGAAGTGAGTACACAGATCATATGGAACAGACACAAAAGAAACCATTTATGTCCATGAAAAGAGGGTCAATGGTAAATTGTAATGTCACCTAATGTAATAACTTCATTATTCCCATTTTTAGTACCCAAATGAGTTACAAATTTTAATTTGAAACTTGTTATTTGAAGGTATTTGTAGATCCTTCTTGAGGTTTGCTACTGAGAAGCCAGAGATGCTTTGTGAAAAATACTGGAACTTAAGATTTATGCTTTTTACTGGTTAACTGCAAAAGTTCTTATTTCAAACTGACAGCACTGGCTGCATGGGATATCACTTTTCAAAAAGTGTACGTGTAAAATCAAAGTATTTTGATGGGTCTATTTGTGGGAACATTCTAGGTGTACATATTAAATCAACCTGGGAAATTTGTGTCCATTTATTGAATATTATTGTGTGGAAAGCTTTCGTGAGTTTGTTGAGGATGGTATTGTGTGAGAAGCAGAAATGAAGAAAGTGGCATTTACATGCATTATCTCTCATGTCTTAATGCATTACTTGCATTCAGTCCTTGGAGATGCAACAAGTACACAGAGACTCCGCAACCCATTTTGCAGAAATTTAGGGAGTATTGCTCAAGCTATTCTTGCAGACACTCTTCCACCAGTCTTTTAAGGATACTTTTATGTACTTGGGAAGTGAGACTGAGGAACTCACAGTGGCAACTCATATACATGGGTCAGTTATACCAGTCAGGAATGTTTATAGAGAGGAAAAAGTGGGAAAAGCCCGTGTTATCTCAGAAGATGAGAACTTCAGAACTTCAAACCCCTCCTTGAAGGGTTGGCCCTTCAAGGGGGCCTAAGTGGGGTGGAACAGTAGGGAGTGAGCTGTTCCCCTCAGATCTGTCAGAAAAAAATCTAATGCCAGTGTTGTTTAGGGAGTACACCCAAGCCTGACGGCTATCTGCAGTCCATTCCCTCCTACCATACCCTTAGCTTCCACAGTTGTTGTACCAGGTGCCAGAGGGTGTATTCCCACCTGTTGTCTTAGAATCTGTTTCTAGGCCTGTGGTCCATGAATCACTCACCCTGTTTCGAACCCATTGAAAATATCTGCCCTACTTCTGGAGCAACAAATTCCAGGAGGTCAGCAATGCTGTGTAAAAAGCACCTAGCAGATAAAACCAATACATTCATACGTCAGTGCACAATTATATTGAAGATTAGCTCTTCATTGGGGGCTGGGTATCTATTTGGCTTTTGGAAGTTTTTCAGGGAACAGCTGCTCATTCCTTTGTCTGTGGGATGTCTATCATATTTGAAGCACTGAAGCAACACAATGTAAATTCAGGGGTGTAAGTGCAGACCAAAAGCCAATCTGAAGGCAGGAAACCTTGGAGCAGCTCCTATATCACAAAGTTCACAGGCTGCTGTTACTTGCTCAGAGAAGTAAGAAAAAGCAAAGCAAGAGACTGTGCAGTATGGAAGTGCAGGTACCAAACTCAGTCCTGGGATATTCAACATATTCCCCTGGAGTGAAGTGAGCTGCAACCTTCAGCAACACAGCATTTAACACATCTGACACAAGACAGCAAACTAACCAGCTGCTCCCAATGGATATTGTCAATGGTCAGGAAAGAAGAAGAAAGGAGAAGGTGGTGTATAGGAGCACCTGCTGAGATAAACACAAAAAAAGGGGAGAACAGTTAACCTCTGATATGCAAGATAACATATTCTGGTCATCGCAAGCTTAATTTACTGTAGTGGCTGCATCAGAAATATGCTTTAACATGAGCATAAGCCTTGCAGGTTTCATTTGCAAAATGTCATATATTTGCATTGTCTGGAAGTAATTTGCATTTCTGTTCTCCAGTCATTTTCAGATAGGTGAATGCTAATGAACCTCCCCAGGTAACAAAGTATTAAGAACATTTAGAATGTGAAAAAAAATACCAAAACCCAACACTAAAAGCCCTTAACCACATTGAAGTGCAGGGCATCTATCAGTTTAAAGGAGAATGCAATTCTCATCATGTCTCAGGAAAACTTTACCAATGAGATACTTCAGTAACTGGCACAAGCCAGTACTATGGAGCCTGGAGAATTGTTTCTTCTTGGGCAAGTTGTCTTGTCATTTATTCTGGGGACAGGAAGAATGGCTGTGCACCTACTCATTCTGCACTACACCACACACAAGCTCTACAAAGCACATTCCTGACAGACACAGAACATACTTAAGCAAGCAGGGAAGAATGGGTGGTTTGGTGCAGGTGCATAGGAGCTGGCAGAAAATGGGTAATATCTCACTAGGTCTATCTGATGATTACTGATGCCTAAAAGGGAGCCATTGGCACTTCATTCCATTGTCATACAGTTTCAGACCATAGGGGTAAAAGCACTGCAAAGTGTTTGAGATTGCTTGAATTCTCCATATCAGCAGAGTGACCTGCAATCTGCTCCTCTGCTCGTACTTATGGGATATAGCTCCATAATTAAGCATCCATTCACATGAGAGGAATGTTTGTGTGTCAGGCAGCTAGGACTCTATTGTATAGATCTTTACAAACATTGTAATGTGTTTTCCCAGGCATCTTCAAATCTGTCTCCAAACACATCAGTTTGCCTACATGGCTTTGCTTTGTTGGATTTTTTTCTCGGGGAAAACAAGTCTCACATCTTAATGAGTCACTAACTTAATATTTTCCAAATGCAGAGATACACACACACGTAATATTTACATATATATCTATAAGATATATACAAATGCATATATATGTAGATAATGTGTAATGACAGAGAGATGGAATAAATATCAACTTATGAATTAAATCCTGCTGTAACTCTGACTCCAGAGAGAGACTTGTGGGGCAATCAGATGTTATTTTTGCTGACAAAACTGCCTAGGGAAGTTTCTCTGCGCTGCCCTGACCCAGCTGCTCCTCTGCAGCAGTTTGCTGTCTCCTTGACAAAGGCAATATGACTGTTTGTGGAACACTCTGTGTCTCAGACCCTTGGTACTATCCAGGACAAAAAGAAAGCCTCCAGAAAAAGAGGGGTTTTGTCCTTTATTTTTTGTTTTTGTTTTTTTTTTTTTTTTTTGTTTGCTCTTTAAGGCAGACCCTAATCTGGTCCACAAAAGAATCCCACAAGCGATTGTACTGGCACGTCTCAATGAGTACAGGAGCAGGCATAAAAAGCTGAAGGGTAGTGGAGGAAAGGCAGCTCATTTTGCCACTAAAGAGTGCATACTATGTAACTAATCCTAACAGTTCTCTACAACAATGAACCAAAACTTTGTATCTTCTGAACTATTTACTGTATTTGATTCACACATTTCACTGTCTAAATATTCTAGATGTGGGTGTATTTTTTGAAAAATGCTTCTCTTTCTTCTTTTTTTCACTCAGGCAACTGACAAGAGACTATTCATTCCTTCCAAAATAGAGTGTCAGACAGTGAAATGTGACTTTAAGCTAAAAGAATATTTTAAATTTTTTATGTAACATCTTTCTTGACAGTGGAATAAACAACCAGCATGTATTTCCAGCTGGTGCTCAATTCGTCCTCATATCTGAGTCAGCCCTTGTACATCATTATATGAGTGCTATTGTTACTGTTTAAAGTATGCGTATCACTAGGTATTTGTTCCTCAATGAAACTATTTTTTCCCCTGGGATGAATAACTGTGGGTATTTTATTTGTGGAAAGCTCAGTATTGAACATGCTTATACCAGTCCAGCAAAGAATGTTAAGTGTGTGCTTAACTTCCGGGGTGTAATTTCAGGTGTACTCATCAGGGACACTATTTACCTGCTGAGAGCAAAACACATGTCTTGCTGGATTATAGCCAGCATGTTCAGAAACTCCCAAACCTGAGCTCTTAGCTAATTGAAGTTACTACGTGCACTTCAGTAGGAGTTAGCCACCTAAACCCCATTGGAGATCTGGTCTTCAGCCCTCCCTGAAATCCTACTAATCCCCTTTTTTCAGTTGTGTTTTATAGCACTTCCTACACAGCTGCATGCTATTTATGCTTCCAAACGCATCATTTTAACAGTTTTAAACTGGTTTCCCTTCCCATATGGTGTCTCTGTATTTTTTTATTACAGAAGCAAACAGGTGCCTCTGTCTGACCTCCTCTGTTCTCATCGGTATTGGATGTAATGTAATACTGCTATGTAATAATTTATTTATTTCTCTCTAAAGCATTCACATTTATAATCACCATGCATACAGTACACATCTTCCTATTTCTCTGATATGTTTTTTCTTGCCCTTCTCTGGACCCATTTTCTTTGTAGTGTTACCCTTTTTGAAGTGTTGGGTCCAGAACTGTAAACAGTATTCAAGGTGAAGGTACACTCTCAGTTTACATTATTATACATTCTTAGTAGCATTTTTTTTCTTTCTTAATACAGACTCCTATTTATTTAACATGAACCTCAGCTTCCATCAACAGGTGGTTTTCATCAAGGAGACTATGAAACTACGATGGTCTTATTCTGCAGGGACACCAACCTAGAACTGATTCATCCATAGGCAGCTCCATAATATGTTGTTAATTTGCTTTCCTTTAAAGTCTTTGACTACCAGCATTTTGTCTTGGGTTTAAACATCTCCTTCTCAAGCCCCTCCCAGTTCAAACCTTCAAACCTGGAGGAATACTGGTGCTTGTCCACACACCAAATCAGGGCTCAGTTACCAGTTAATTTATCCTTCCTTCACCTGTTTCCTGGTGCAGTTTAGGTCATTCTCCACATACACATATAGCTCAGGTGACAGTCCATTGAAAATACAAGTAGCTAACCCCTCCACACCCTACACAATTGTCATGGGTTCAGCAGTAGTAGTCATTTTTCTCCTTCTTAGTAGTTGGTGCAGCACTGTGTTTTTGACTTGTGGC
>JANRGW010046234.1:0-10941 GCA_024733675.1 Psilopsiagon aymara | reverse complement strand
AATGGGCTGCCCAGGGAAGTTGTGAATGCTCCATCCCTGGCAGTGTTCAAGGCCAGGCTGGACAGAGCCTTGGGTGATACGGTTTAGTGTGAGGCGTCCCTGCCCATGGCAGGGAGGTTGGAACTAGGTGATCTTGAGGTCCTTTCCAACCCTATCTATTTTATGATTTATACACTTTCTATATCTGTATAGGTCTTTTTGGGGTAAATGGAGAAAAACAGATCTTAAAAATGCTTTGGAGGTTTGAGTCTTTTTGTTCTGAAGTAACGAACTAAAGCCACGTCGCTTTAAATATTGCAAAGTTTCAAAAACAGAAGCCTGATTAAACTATAATGTTTTATTTTCCTACTAAGGTAAAACTCTTCAGTACTGAGAAAGGATTTGTACAATTCCAGAGAATAATACATATTCCAGGAAACAATCTTTCAGGCTATGGAAATAATTCACTTCCTGCACAATGCATTCTGTTTCCTGTTCTGACTGCTAACATTTAAATCCAAAAGCACTGGTATTTCTCATCATCTAAACCTTACTACATTTTGTCTACCTTTTCCAGATATAGATAGACTACCCAAAAAAAGGTAATATTTTGCACTCTATCACTCTGCATTTTGACAATCTAAGTAACAAGTAACTGTATGGAGTTAAGTCTTGATTATTTAAAACTCTTCATGAAGTATTTCAACTTGTGAAAGAAAAATCTAATAACATTTTTAATTACAACATTTCATGATGCCTCCTTCAATTACCCTCAAATGCCTAACAAGCTTTCCTCCCTCAAACATCAAATAAATCTTTCTCCCTGAAAAGACGAAAGAATTTTCCTTCAGAAAAAAGAAGCAAGCTAAATAATGTTCATATGTATCCTTTTACATTCAGAACAGATGTGGCCAGAACACATGAACGGGCAAGATGCACATGGACATCAAGGGGGCTTAGATTAGCCCTGTGGTAAAAATTAGTAACAGGTTAATTTATCTGCATTGTGATTTACGCAGCCCACTGCGCCCGTGAGTAAAACTCTTCTTAAAAAGAGAATTTACATTAACGCAAATGTCCCCAAGAAGAACAGAAACAAAAAATGTTATTCATTGAAGTTATTTACCTTGAATAGATTTTCTCAAAGAAATGACAAGAATATCATACAACTTCTGGATGAAATCATCAATTACAGTTTTCACAGGGTTGCAATTAACAGTTAAACAATCTATCTTGATGGTGCTTCAAGACAAAAGAAAAATTGCAAATATTCAGCAGTATCAGTAGTATACTTATATGTCAATTTCTCTAACATCTATGCACATCTATAGTTCACCATGTTTTTGTAGTCTAGTAAGAAAAGAATTTCCTCATAATTCTACAAATAAAAGACATATCTTATTGGGAAACTTACTCATCATAGTATGACCATTATGCGTATTCATGTATTTTTATGAGGACTGAGGTCTAGTGTTCTGTTCCTCAAAGTAGAAAATTGCTTGATTTTATATAACCAAAGTCAGCAAAATCAAAAGGACTATTTCTATGCTCAAAAAGAAAAATATTTTGTTTGTACAGTCCTGTCTTTAAATCTCTGATTTCCATGAGAATTCACTAACTCAGGCTTCAATAGTCCTAAGAACACAAGAAAAGCCACAGTGAGTCACTTCAACCCTCCATACTAATATATCACAAATTACCTTAAGTAGACACCTAAAGAACACTAAGAAAAAAGGCTCCATCATTTGATACCTTCCTGTGTATTCTCCCTCAACACCAATTATTTTCAACACATGGCATTTCATAGCTACATGTTGTTTCTGTTTACAAGGCACACAACCAGTTTCTTTCCTATTCACCCCAGCCTGTCTTTATCACTTAGCCAAAAAGCTCTACCAGCCCATTCTCCTGCATGAAACATCATCTTTTTTTCCTTTCACTTTTTTATTTCCCCTTTCATTTTTTTTCCTGTCATTCCTAGCAGTTTCATTTGAGAATTCTAACCATGCAATACACTACATTCCTCATGAATATATGTAAGAATAAAAGCCTACACTAGCATATCTTAAACTATAACTTATAAGAGATAATCAAGTGGTTCAGTACAGGAATTATTTAATGCATAAATATTTACTAACTGTTCCTAACTGCCACATATACTTCACATACATAGGACTTAACTAAAAGAATTGTTAGAATATCACCATGGTTTGTAGTATTTCAGAATCAACCCTGAATTTTTAGGGGATTTCCCATCATAGCAAACAAAGACATTAGTTTTCAGAGCAGGCTGCACAGATAAAAGGGATAAGTGTCTAAAAATAAAACTGAAAACCAAAAATCTAGACATTTTAAAAACACTTCAAATTCTCTGTAAAAAGAGAAAAAAAATCTATTTTACTATTACTTTTATCTGACAGAATACACTATTCAAACAGAAGAATAGAGTTGCACTATACCTTGGAAGTTGTTCTGCTTCCTTCCCTCTCACTTTCAATGCTTTGAAGTTTTTCTCCCAATCCTGTTTGCTAGAAAGATGTGCCTTCACCAGAGTTTCCAGATCTACTTGACCAATTACGATCCATTCCTTTTCAATGTTATTTTTGATTTATGGGAAAGAAATATTTTCCAGACTGAAAACTTGTTTCTCAATAGTATTACAACACTTCAATAATGTTTCTATGCTACATTATCTTTTAATGTCAGTGCTCTTTCAATTACCTACAGATTCTCAGTGCAAATATCAGGAAGTACAAAATGGTTTGACGTATTCACACATCTAAGGATAACCAAAACAGATTCTGAACAAGAGTAAAAAGACAACTCTAATACTAAGGTTTCAATGGGAACTGCGCACATGCTTCAAGTTAGGTAAGTGCTTAAGTGGCAGACTTAACATGGATGGACTTTGGTGAGACACTGGAATGGGTTGCCCAGGGAAGCTGTAAATGCGCCATTCCTGGCAATGTTCTAGGTCAGGCTGGACAGAGCCTTGGATGACATGGTTTAGTGTGCCCGTTGCAGGGGTGTCGGAACTAGATGATCTTAAGGTCCTTTCCAATCCTAACTACTTTATGATTCTATGACTTACTGAGCTTTTGCTTATATGCCTCAGAGAAAAGGACAACAATGCACAAATGTCATTGCTCAGTTACTTCTAGAATATCTGAAACCTAAGATTACAGAAATAAAACTAAAAAAAAAGCATGAATAAAATATTGAAAATACCTTGAATTGATTAGAAGCATCTGTCAGCCTTCTGAACAAATCCTCTGCTTTACTGAAAGCAGTGAGAAATCCACTTACATTTCTTTCAGTCATAACAGTGAATATGGACTCTTCTTCTGCTTCACTTACTCCCCTGAACTGATTTGGAATGGAGATGAATCTCTTCATTTCTCTATAATATCTAGCTCGTACTTCTTCAAAAGGAGGTCTGAATTGCAACTGGCCTTGCCTAAAAAATGAAACAAATCATAAACCAGCTAGTATTTAAATGTAATCTAAGCTAGAATATTTTCTTAAGAGGAAAAGAGAAAATATCTTACTTGAATGTTAGATCAATATTTATTTCTGGTAAATTCTCATTGAGTGCTTCTAAGCCCATTTGATACTGAGGCTCCAGAGCTTTGTATAGTTGATGATTCCAATGTTGTCTCCAAGCTTTCATGTCAGATGATCTGAAACCCTAAAATTCAACAGAACAGTGTTTATTTTTACTTTATTTTATTCCTCAAGCCATAATTATAAGCTGAAACTGAGCACAGTACAATGCTTGAAGACAAGGATCTTAGTGAAATTCAAAGAAGTATGAGACCACTGGAACAGGCTCCCCAGGGAAGTGGTCATGGCATCAAGCCTGTCAAGAGTCCAAGGAGCATCTGGATGATGCTCTTATTCATATGGTTTAGTTTTAGGAACTACAATACAAAAGCAGAATCAATGTATTTATTTATTATTCATATTACCCTGAAAAAATTGAAAAAACTATAAAAGAAAAATATAAAAAAAGTACTGAGCTTATTTGCCTGGCAAGTACTAACTTAAATAATCTGGGTTTGTATTGGAAAGGCTAAGAACACCACATCTATCAAATAACAGTAACAGCATCTAGTTACTTTGATGATATTTTTAATCAAAATCTTAATCAATGATGCTAAGGGACTCTCCACACCTAAACAATTCTATGATTTGATTCTAAAAGTTTACAGTTGATAAGCAAAAAATAAAAAATGTAGCTTTGCATGATTTCGGACAGACATGTATTTTAATTCTAAATTTTATATACTTGCTCTATTCTGCCTGAGGATAAAACACACTTCCACACCAATTTCTTTATTTTTCCTTGTATTAATGGCTCAGACACAACTGATCTACATGACCTACGGTTTTCCTATTTTTTCATTTAACATGTGACCTGACCAAGCTTTGTTCTTCTCCAACTGGTAGCAAGACATAAAAAATATCACCCTCATCTTTCCCACCTGAGATTTTACCCCACATCTGGCAACAACTTGTACACAGTCAGTTTTC
Organism: Psilopsiagon aymara; assembly: GCA_024733675.1. Lineage (NCBI taxonomy): Eukaryota > Metazoa > Chordata > Aves > Psittaciformes > Psittacidae > Psilopsiagon > Psilopsiagon aymara. Next base: position 6,429 of record JANRGW010046234.1, on the reverse strand, counting down.
CTGAGCTAGCTAGTAACTCCCAAATCAAAATTAATTCAAGCACATTATGTTTGAATCTTAAATCTTGATTACTGCTGAAAAATCAAATGTTCAGAGTTTGCAATATGATAATGAAACCCTGCCTGTGACTCCAGGCTGGCAAAACCAGTTCTGAGCTCCTGGACGCCATCCTTCCAACGCTGTTGCTGCCGAAGTAGATCAATACTCATGAGTGATATAACCTGTTAAAAGAATTTTAAAGAACAATAAAGATATTCATCACCACACAAATGAAGAAAGGGCAAAGAAAGCTACAAGAGATACAATTTCAATTTCACCTGGAAAATATACCTTTTCAATAAAGTTTGTGTGCCACTTTCTTAGTTTTCTATTTTCAGTGGAAAGCCGTTCAGCAGCAGCTTGGAGTTTTTGGATATAAGCTTCCAACTCTCTTGGATTATCCCACATTATTTGAGCTTTTCCTCCAGGACCAGATTTGGAATGCTTGAAAAACATTCAAACTTTGTCAGATTTAATGGCAAACACAGTCTAACAGACAGCATACAGAAAGTGGTAATATGAAAAACATGGTTTTACCCCTAGTAAAAAATGGAGGACTAGTGGAATTTTTCAGTGTAATTAAAAAAATATTCTGAGGTAAACAGGTGAAGTAGGATACCGATTATGAGTGTCACATTTTGGTTTTTGGTCTGTGTGGAACAAAGAGGAAGGAAGGAGTTTAAGGTGTCTTCTTTGCTTAAGAAGGCTGTTTTTGTGTGTGGGACAGGACTCTCCACATCAGTGAATTTATTTCAAGCTCTGTTAAGTTTGGCATTTAAATCCTTCCCCAGTGTGTTGATGCAGCTATAATGATATGTCCACGTGTCTGTGATTTGCTACATTATTGTGTCTCCAGTGCAGTAGTGAGAGGAGGTCCATTACTCTGGGCTTTTTACCAGGATTCTGGGGGTTTTATGCATTTTGCTAAGTTTACAGTAGAAAATCAGAACACAAAAGCATCTGAGGTTCCACAGCTGGACTTATCCCTAAAATATGTAGGACAGAAATCATGTCAAATAAGAGAATATGTTGTGGCTTTGAACAGTTCTACAGCACTTTAGGGTCTGCACTCTAGAATTTGTGGCATAATTTGCACCAAGGCCAAGGGTAACTTAAGAGAAAGTGGGAACTTTTTCCAGGACACTGTGAACCTACAGTTTGGTCTGGATTCTCCAACATTTTGTGTGAACTAATTCCAGCCACAAATATCCCTTCTGTTTCCAGCCCCACTCTTATACTCTGTCTTGCAAAAGGGTTCTCAGGAGCAAGTTTACAACCATTTCTGTAATGCTTGCTCTGGAGATGCTCTTCTCTGGCCCAATACAGAGTTCATAGGCGTGTTATCATTCTCCCACCACTCTCATATTGTACAAGAGCTGGAAGATGGTGGAGTGCTTCAAACAAATCCCAGCAGTGAAATGAAATTCATAATAATCAGTGCGTTTCTCTAGACATAGAGATATAGTGTTAAAACCCCTATAGATTGTAGTGTAATTTTAAGTTTAGTGTCCCTTCAAAGCAAAAAAAAAAAGAAAATAAATAATTTTCTCCAAATTTCTTAGAAGAACCTAAAACTTCTTTAAGTATTGTGAATTCCTAGGAATTACAAAGAAAACCCAAACCTTCATCTCAGAGCAATTTTGTTATGCCTGGACAAAAACTCACTGTAACAAACTACACACCACAGAATTTGAACTGGAAACTATACACTTGCAACCTGCCCAAAACATGCATTAGTAACATTTAAGAGAACTGCAAAACCTGCAAAGATTTAACAGCAGTCAAAACAGTGAAACCACTGCTTAATACTAATTTATCTCCAGAATAAAGTATATGCCATTTTTAGTAAAATAGACTAAACCAACATTATTCAGAACTGTTAGGAGTAACATTCCCAACTATTAAGGGATTGATCACACTGTGGTTCAAGTGTAAATTCAAACATAGAAATAATTCCTGAGAGACCATATGATACTAATATTCAAAGTACAAAGGAGTAAGCAGATATCTAAATGACAGTATTAAAAAAAAAAAAAAGGCCCACTGATTTCATTAAATGCCAATTAAATATATAGTGTTGCTCATAAGGGAACGTTGCAGTTAAAGTCCAGCAATAAACATAGAAAAAGCAGCACAGAATATGCACAGATACGGCTGAAATTAAAAATACAAAGAGAGGGGAATTATTTCACCTTAATTATCTGTTCAAATGCTAGAGCAGACTGTAACATCATTGGCTTCTGACTCTCAATCATCTGTTGATCAATAGAGTTATAAAAATGTGCCACCTGTAAAATTGAGAGACAAAATTTACAAGAACAGACAAGAATAATATGTATATATTATATTTCCAAAAGTATTGCCCAATGAATGCCATTAAGAAATAACTACTCAGTAAAATGCTTGCAAAAGTAAAAGTACACATGCAATGCCAATGCTAATCTTCTTCTAGTGATGAATCCTAACACCGAAAATGACCACTACTTACATGTCAGAGGTGATTATGCCTTAAGTGTTTCAGGCTCTGATTTCAGTGGAACAGTTCCAATATTTTATGCAAATGTAAGCATCTAGTACAATTTCAGGGCCTTCAAAGTACCCATGACATCCACCAGGATATGACACAAGAACTAAGAGAGATCCATTTACTTCCAGATTGGCAGCTGAAGTAAGAGTGATACCCTACAACTCAGTTTAGTTGTCCACACATAGACATCTAGTGCCCTTTGAGATGACTAAGGCTTCCACTGAGGCAACTGTTAGTGATTCAGACGCAGGGCTATTTTGTATGTCTTAAGTCATCTTTGCTTTAGCTGTGGAGGTAGCTCAGATACCAGTGACATCTCATGCAAAACTGAGCTGGGTCTGTGTACAAGAACTTTTAACAATATATACATATTCATTCTGGCATCTTAAAGGAGGAGAACAAAACTTGACATGATCATTCAAATGAAAGATATGCCCAATAAAAACTGATGCAGCACTGAGTAAATCAAAAAATAACCCGCCAAAAAACCACACATTTCCACTAAAAAACTTATTATTTTCAGTTAAAAACTAGCAATGGTGAGGACAAGCTGGTCAATGTTACAACATTTTCCTTCTGTTAGAATAATCAGAAACTAAGACTAAAACTAGGAAGGCAATTAATAAGTAATCTTATTTTTGTATATTCATACACTAACTTGACATTGCTTTAATACCATATTTCATTTAGTTTCAAAAAACACGTTCTGAAATTGCAAAGCATTTCTTTATTTTTGTTTTCTTTTAAGGGCTTAGGTAATTTCTTCAAGGAACACATCACTTTCATACAGACAATACAACAAAAAGCTTGGCCACACAACCAGAAAAGATAATAGCCTAAAGAAGTACTACTACTAAAGCTGAAAGTCAGAACAGGAAGCTATTACGGCATTCAATCTTATACCTGTTTGAGGATGACCGCCTGCTTACAAAACTTTTGTGCAGTATTTGCAGTATGCTGTATTTTAGCTGGTATAGTAAAACCAAGTGCTGACAGTTGACGTACTTCCCTTAGGAGAGTCACCAAACGATCTGAATAAAGTATGTTTAATGTTCCAAAAACATGATCCAACTCCATTACAGGACTATTAGCTTGGACACTAAACAAAAATCAAATTAAATGTATTATTGACAATATTTTGATATTGATCCCTTCTTTGGTGCATTTTATAACAATATATTAAACATTCTAAAAAGCTTGATGTCATTCTATTATGTTTTTCTATGGCTATTAACATTTTAATTTACTCATGAATTATTCCAATAACTTTTTCCTTAATTAAAAGTGAAGACAAGAAGAACAGTGCCTACTGGTTTTGCTCACAAAGTTTTCCTGGCTTATTACAACAGTTAACGCATATTTCTCAGCTACACAGTATTTCTCAAATACACTGGATCAACTGAGTGTACTCTCTCAAGAAGGCACTTTACAGGCCTCAGCCTTCAGAACTGCTAAGGAGAAGAAACTCTCTAACGGAATCAATCTAGCAACAAGGACTTGGATCAGTGGAATGCTTTGGTATACACAATTAGATGCTAATAAGACTATCACCCTATATTTAGATTTTATGCACCCATTTTTTTTTCTATTGTAGGAATGCTTCTCCCACCATCATTCTAGGCTTCTTTCATGACAACTTTAGATTTACTCATATTTTAATTTTTTTCTCTCAGGTTTTTCTAGTTTTTATATCCATTGCATTTCCTTTTGTAGTGAGCTATCTCTTTTCCTTTTAAATAATTTCTTCACATATTTTAAAATATCTCAATATCAAAAATTTATGGTATTAATAAATTAGATGGCTAGTATATACTGGAGTGCGGAATCGACTTATTGTTATATTTGAGTGTTTTTTCATAAAATATAAGTTTACACGTAAGTATCATCTGTATCCTCTGAAACTGTGGACGCTTTTTTCAAAGAAAGTTTGCAACACTCAAGGATGGAGACAGAAGCTATGGGGCAAAGCAGTTAAAAAAATTACTAAGATATATTTGGTTTAAATTTCTTCCTTACTCTTCTTATTTGGTCAATTTAGATTGCAGAATTTCTTGTGAATAACAATCAATTTGTTACTCTATATGCCTATACAGAGTAAATGCACAGTTATCTGCTTTATAGACATCATCACTGTATGGTTTGCAATGGATGACAAATAGTAACAATAAGCAAACCAACTATGTTTTTCATTCCAGGTGTTAACAGAAGCTGCAAGATTAGTTATAAACACTGTCCTGTACACTTTACCTTACAAAGCGTGGCAGGATGACGAAATGATAATAAACTCTTCCTTTCTGGTTTTCCACTCATTATCAATTCTGCAATTTTTTTTAACTTCCTTCATCAAGTTCTATTGAATTACACCACACTACAGATTTCAGCATAAATATTATTTAAATGAAAATATATTTACCAAAGTCCTGACTTGGGATTTGATAATTCTGACTGGATGTTCCTAGACCAATCATCAAATTGTTCTTGATCATATACTTTTAACTGCTCCTGAAAAGAATCAGCACTCTGATAAAAAGTTTGAAATCCAGGTAAATCAGACAGAAGAACCTCTGCCAGCTTGATAGTGTCATCCACCTTAAACACAATCACAATGCAAAGAAGTTTAACCTCTGAGTATTCAAAGAAAAGAAAAATCACTACAACAAAAATCACCATTACAAAACATCCAAATGGCATTAAAAAGCTACTAGAAGAAAAAAAAAAGTGAATCCTGAATTGTGTCCCAGATGTTCATATTCTCATTACAGTAAATTGGCTCTAAATAAATTGCCCACCATAGGTGCTATTAAGATACCCCAGAGCATGCCATGTGGTCTTTAGTTGATTTTCCATAAATGTACAGATCTTCTATGTGTCCTTTGCTGTATCTATACGGCCCATGCCAAACTCAAATGTATTGTAAATGAGATTTCACATCTAGATGTGTGAACAAATTAATGAAAACCCCAGTAGAGCCTAAAGCAGACACACAAGAAAAAAGTGTGGTTTTGGTAGGAGGCTTGCCAGGCTGGTCAAGAAAGCTTTAAACTAGATGTATTGGGGAATGGAGGCATCACTCCATTCCAAGTCAGTTGCCACTACCTATAATGAATGCTCAGAGCAATGAAGAGATATTCCAGCTGCTTCAGCCAATCAGCCGGCTTCAACTGGAGATGGGCTCAGATGCCTCTATACAAATGCCTGTAGTATGGGGAACAAACAAGAGGAATTAGAGATGTGTGCACATCTACGGGGGCATGATATAACAGGCTTCATAGAAACATGGTGTGATGGCTCCTATGACTGGAGTGTTGGAATGGAAAGTTACAGGGTCTTTAGGAAAGAGAGGCCTGACAGAGAGGGAGAGGGAGTTACTATTTACGTTAGGGATAGGCTGGAAAGTACGGAACTCTCTCAGGGGACATGTGAACAGTTGAAAGAGACTTTGTGGGTCAGGGTTAAAAGGAAAACAGCGATGGGAGACATTATTGTGGGGATCTGTTACAGACTGCCTGACCAAGAGGACTCTGAAGAGGAATTGCTCTACAGGGAGACAGGAACAGCCTCACACCCGCAGTGCCTTGTTCTTATGGGCAACTTCAACCACCCTGATATCTGTTGCAGGGACAGCACGGCCCAGCACAAGCAATCCAAGAAGTTCCTTGATTGCGTGGAAGACAATTTCCTTCTGCAAGTAATAGAGGAGCCAACAAGTAGAGGTGCCATGCTTGACCTCGTGCTCACCAACAGGGAAGGGCTGGTAGGAAACGCGAAGCTCCAGAGCAGACATGGTTGCAGTGATCATGAGATGATCGAATTCGAGATCCTCAGGACAGTGAGAAGAGCGTGCAGCAAGCTCACTGCCCTGG
>JANRGW010046233.1:0-17957 GCA_024733675.1 Psilopsiagon aymara | reverse complement strand
GGGGGGGGGGGGGGGGAGGGAAGCAGGGGGGGAAGGGAAAGTGAACACGCAGCTGCGTGATTCTGAGTTACTGGCTGGGCTTAAACCACACCACCAGCACACAGCACTACCCCACCACCTCTCCTTCCTCACCTATCCCTTCTGAAGAGTCCGTAGCCATCCACTGGAGCACTCCAGTTGTTCTGGATCCTTCTGCCTCCCCCCCCCGTCCTTGAAATTATGATGCCCTGACCACCAGGCTATGATAATTTTCCTTCATAAATAGTGGCCCACAGCCTACAAAAAGTAGTTCACCCATTTCACAGAAAGGAAGCGACCTTGGAGGGGATTTACTTTGGATGGGTCTTGCGTAGTTATGGCACTGCAGCCTTTCAAAGCGCAAGGAACAAAGACTGAACTAGCTTTCAAGGGCTGTGGATAAGGTAAAACACACAAGGCTGTGAAACGGAAACATAAACTGATAGGAAGCAGGGGCTAGTGCAGTGTTAGGCACAGTCTGAAAAAAAGCTGAAAGGCAGGGCAGCTGTAAGACGAAGGACACAAAGCAGAGGAAGAAGAATGTCAGTGAGACATGGGACAAGCCAAGGGGCATCTTGCGGTGGAAACAGAACAAGGAAAACTGATGTGTCACAACAAGAGTCTGGACTAGGAGCCCCCTTCTCTAACAGGTGAGGAATACATGACACAAGGCTAACACATGTTCCCCACCGTGCATAGCCTTATAGCCTTTAACAAGGCTACAGAGCCCCCAGTGTCTTCTCCACCTGTCCTCCTCCAGTCCATGGGGTGCTTCAGCCCCAAGCACACTGCTGAGCATCAGCTGACAAAACACGCAAATCAGACCAAAATGGTACTATGTGTTCACCCCCTTTTGCATCAAGGCCTGGAGCAAGTGCTACCTGTGTGGTTGCTCTTGCTGTATGCATCTGACCCAAAGGAACCAACACAATTTTCAGAGAGCACAGGATATAATGTGCCTCACATTACATAGGGCATGGATGCCAAAGTGAGAGTGGTGGAGTTTTTCTGCATGTTTTCACATTTGAGAGGCAAGGGGTTTGTCTTTTATTCAGGGAAATGTAGTAGTAAAACAAGGGAAAAAAAGATCCTTGCTCACTGGAGTTGAACCACAGACTACAAGAGGGCGCATCATTTAGCTATTCTTAAAGGATTTGATGAGATGCTTAATGACCTGGAACACACCAAGGATATAACACATAGTAATTATAAAAATTCCAGTTTGCTACCAAAACAAATACATGCAGATGGCACCCAGTCAGCACCAAGACATGAATTAGAAGTCAGTTCAACTGGACTAGGTGGTGAGATTAGTTACTGTGAAAAATACACAGGCACTGAGTGGGTTAATACTATGATCTTTATAATGAACTTAAATTAGAGAGAGGCAGAAAGTCTTTTAAAAGCTGTGAATGTGTGAGGTTTGCATGAAACATAGGAAATTATACAAAAGAGCTACCAAAATCTCTAGAGACTCCTGTTTAATTTTGATCCAAGATTGGCACAGAACTGATTGCACAAAAGAAGCAAAATGCCTAAGTGTGCTGCTAATCCAGTCACTCCTTTTCACAAAGCTTTTACAGAGACAACCTGTAGTAATGCAGTACTGAGGGACATGCCCGTGATGCCCAAGCACCCGTGATTCTGAGCTTGCTGACTCAAGAGCCTGCTGAAAGCTGAAACTGCTTTATTTACTCCTCTACACCTTTGACAGTGTACAAGGTTGCGGAGATGAGGTTCTCAATGACTTCTTTGCCTCAGTCTTCACTGGCAAGTGCTCTGACCGCACTGACCAAGTCTTGGAAGGCAGACACAGGGACTGTGACAAGGTAGACCCTAGGCCCACTGTAGGACATATCAGGTTTGAGACCATCTTAGGAACCTGAATGTGCACAAGTCCATGGGGCCTGATGAAATACATCCACAGGTGCTGAAGGTGCTGGCAAATGAAGTTGCTGAGCCACTGTCCATCATATTTGAAAAGTCATGGCAGTCAGGTGAAGTTCCCAACAACTGGAAAAAGGGAAATATAACCCCCATTTTCAAGAAGGGGAAAATGGATGAGGTGGAGAACTACAGAGCAGTCAGCCTCACCTCTGTGCCTGGCAGGATCATGGAGCAGATTCTCCTGGAAGGCATGCTGAGGCACATGAAAAACAACGAGATGATTCATGACAGCCAATCACTAAGGGGAAATCCCACTGGTCCAATATGGTGGCCTTCTACGATGGGGTTACAAGGGGCAGAGCAGTTGACATCATCTACCTGGACTTGTGCAAAATGTTCAACACTGTCCCATAAGACATCCTTGTCTCTAAACTGGAGAGACATTAATTTGATGGGTGGACCACTCATCCACACCTCAATATCCAATTGGAGACCAGTAACAAGTGTGCCCCTCAGGGGTTGGTGTTGAGACCGGTATTCTTCAACACCTTTGTCGATGACATGAACAGTGGAATTGACTGCATGCTCAGCAAGTTTGCCGATGACACCAAGCTGTGTGGTTCGGTTCATACACTGGAGGGAAGGAATGCCATCCAGAGGGACCTTGGCATGCTTGTGAGGTGGGCTGATGCCAACCTGATGAAGTTCAACCATGACAAATGCAAGGTCCTACACCTACACCTACACCTACACGTACAGGTTGGGCAGAGAAGAGATTCAGAGCACCCCTACTGAGAAGGACTTCGGGGTGTGGACTGATGAGAAGCTGAACATGAGCTGGTGTCAGTGTGCACTCACACCCAGAAAGCCAACTGTGTCCTGCATCAAAAGGAGTGTGGCCAGCAGGTCAAAGGACTGTAGCAATAGGACAAGGGGTAATGGGTTTAAATTTAGACAGGAGAAGTTTAGATTGGATATAAGGAAGAAGTTCTTTACTTTGAGGGTGGCGAGGCATGGGAACAGGTTCCCCAAAGAAGTGATAAATGCTTCATCCCTGGCAATGCTCCAGGCCACGCTGGAGAGAGCCTTGGGGAACATGGTCTAGTGTGAGGCATCCCTGCCCATGGCAGGGGGTTGGAACTAGATGATCTTAAGGTCCTTTCCAACCCTAACTAGTCTATGATTCTATTCTATGATTCTTTGATTGTTCGATACTATGAGGTGTTCCTTGAACCTTTGGCTTTTTCTTTCTCAGTAGCATCAGCAGCACTTTCAGTTTACTTTGGGAACTGAAGTACAATATGCAGGGCAGAGGAGAGAGTAAAGGAAACATACTTGTTGAGTAAGGGCAGGCAAAGAAACAACAGTGCCATAAACCTATTTCTGTAAAAGCTGGTTTGCAGTGACTTTTTATCCATCTTTCCTCAAAATGCGTTTGTTTAGGGATTCTGATTGCCTTGCGGTTGTTTGGAGTTTTTAAACACACAAAAAACAAACAAAACAAAAAGAAACTTTTAAAACCAACCAACAAAAACGCCCCACCCTAAGTACTCACTATGAAACAAGCCCTTGTGGAACTTCCTTCTCTCCACCCCTCCCGCCTTTGCAGTACTCCGGCTCTCTCCCCGCCCTCGGGGTGTATCTGCGCGGTCCTCGAGGCACAGTGGGACGGGGAAGTTCAATCCCAGTTCAGGGGTGGGCAGGGAACACTGCGTACCCGGTACGGCTATAGCGCACTGTACACAGCACGGCGGCGGTAGCGGCGCAGAGGAGGGGCGGCCTCGCTGCCGGCACCGGCGGTGCGGGCACTGTGGGTCTCGCACGTCGGCATGCGGCTGTCCCGCGGAGTTTCCCCTTTCTGCTCTGAGACTTGAGCACTGGGATTTCACGCCCCTTGCTGTAAAACGGGTGGGGAAGGACCTTTCCTTCGCTTCCCCCCCCGCTCCTTGCCCGGGTTTAATTATGGCAAAAGCATTTCCAAGGAAACGATCGCAACCTTCCCGCTCCCCCCCTCCGCCCCCCCACCCCGTTCTCCCACACGAGGCTCGGTCGAGCGCTGGGGAAAGTGGTGTTGCGTGTCAGCAGCACCTGAACTGCGGGACCGCAGCTTGCAGCCGTCACTGGCCTCGGGGAGAAGTAACTGAACAAAGGGGGAACACCACCCCAAACCTCCTGCCATCTTGCACGGGCCAAGGGTCCCCGTGGATTGCCAGGCCTCCTCTGGCCATGAAAAGTGCGGCCCTCTCGTCTCGCAACCTATACGCTGTTCAGAAAGCAGTGACAGTAACTGGCACACGTATTGGACCGGATTTGCCAAGAGGCGGCTGCAGCGGGAGTGGTACAGGAGGGTGCTGATTGAAGGGATGTTTTCAGCTGTGTGGGGATGTCCTCTGCTGACCTGTATATGTAAATTACAGTGATTCACGATTTCAGCAGTCGCTAGATCTTGTTATGCTTTAAATATAGAAAAGTGAGCCTGGTACTATACTCTCATCATCTAATCTGGCTTTTTTTCCCTGTTTCTGAAGAAATGCAGACAGCTGCAAAAGCCACAAGTGCTCCACATACTTAAGAGCACTGAGCATCATTCTTGCGCGATACCTGGATGTGAATAAAGCATGAGTTCTTACAAAAATAAATAAATAAAAATAACCCAGCATTAACCCCAAGTATGTTCTTCTGACGGTTCCTAGTGTACAGGGGTGCATGAGCTTCAGAAAGGGTGGGGAGAAACTCTGAAATGAATCATGAAATTTGCAGCCAAAAGAAAACATACAAAGTCCAACAGCATAGCTCAAGCATTGGCTTTGCCATTGAGCAATCAGGCCTTGGCCATTGTTACTATTTTATTGTACAAGTATTATTTTTACATTGTGCTATTTTTATAACTGCAGTGCTGGAAGCTGAAAACAACTTGATTCCCACAGAGTCAGATTGGAGATCATAGGGAAACTGAGAGTTTACTATTTTCTACAAAGCCATGCAGAATTTTTGCTTAACCTCCAGTGCAAGGTCCTTCAATTTTTTTTGCATGTTTGTTCTATGTTTCATCTGATATCATTATTTATTTTAAATTGCCACCCTTTTTCCCCTCACTGACTGTCATCTGCCTACATCAATTTCTGCAAAGACATGAAAAGATCAGTTTAAGATGGAAAAATGTTCCCCCTAAACTTAGCCATGCTTCCCTCCTTAACTGAATGAAGTCTCTATGCATATAGCAAATTAATTTGCGTCCAATTACTCGTAATTAATCTCTGGGCATAACTATGTTTTTATTTCAGCTTCAAGGGAATGTTTCACGAGCTTTTTTTCTGTACCTTTTCTTTTTCATAGTACATATGCTGCCCCAATTCTACAGACGGTGAAATAAAAGGAGGGTTTCCTAAACATTTATGTGTTGTCAAAAAAGATGCAAAGAACATGAAAGACAAACACCACAGAATGCTTTGCATTGTTTTCATATAAGGTGGATTTAGAATTCAATACTTACCATACTGTAGCAAACCTTCTACATCATGTATGCATGTGCACACAACACACATATGCACACACTCGTATTTTCCATGAACCTTCACAGTGGCTGGAATAGCTTTTGCAGTGCTGCAAACAGAAATGCGTGGCCTGCAGAAGATCAACAAGGTCTTTTTACTCACATTCATTGTCCATCCAGAAATATCACTAATTAAAACACAACATCAAGCACCCTGTACCTCTCAGGGAGGATTTGTTAGTCCCTGCATTACATTTTCCAGTTCTGGGTTTTAATTTCAGTGGTACCCAAAACATTTGATATGCTATATACTCTACTGTTGTTTCCTTAGATCCTAATGCTAAGCTATAAAGGCAGAGGCAAAGCTGTTGCATATTTGGCTCTCACCCTGAAATGCAGCTGGAACACTTCACCAGACTAGAAACTGCAACGTGCTTTTATATATATGCATAGCTAAACAATGCTGTTACAAAGGGGAGAGACGATGGTAGCACAGAATAGTAAATGAAAGGAAATGCAAGAGGCTGAATTATAGAGAATGCTGAAAGCAAGCAGGAGTGTTTCAACTGGTGTCTTGAAACAGCAAATTGGTGGACAAACTCAAGAAATAACTGAATTGTTCAGAGTTATGCTTGCCCTATCATGAGTTAAATGGGCTTGGCTGGAGATAAAAGAGGAAGAAAAGAGGAAAATATGGTGGTTGCCCACAAAGCAACATCAGGAGTTGTGTCAGAGCATTAGCAGAAAAAGCAAACGATGAAACTGGAGAATGTCCATTCCTTCCCTCCAAGAGGAGGCCAAACATTTCAACTTGCCTTTCATCCAGCAAAAGAGAATAGGAAGAATACCTTCTTCTCAAGCATCTTTAACTTACATGTGTCATTTCCAGTCTTCCATCCACAACACTCTGCTGACCAGTTTATTCCTAAAGAGTTTTCTTTCCTGATGGTGGGGTATAGTCCTCTATTTTCCCTATGCCTATGGTTTAGCTGCGAGGCACAAGATCTCTTCTTTGGCAGTCTGTTACTATAGAGACAAAGTAAAAGTACATATATCCATCATGTCACAATTCTAGAGAACACCCCTGGTGCCAACAGCAGAACAAAGGAAAAACATAGCTGTTGTTCTCCCCAGCATAGATGTATGTGGTTATCCAGGTACTCCAGAAAAGAACATCATTTATCAACCTGCATTTACAAACAGAACTAGATGCAGCCACAGTGGTGAAAGGGGAGGCCATGCAATGGTACAGCCTTTAAAGATGGAAATCAGTCACAATCTAAATGGTGGGGAGGACTGTAGAGATGCACTAGTGCTGCCCAGTAGCACAAGAACATGTGCTGTACTACTTAACGCTAGTAAGGGGGTTGAATTAGGTTTGAAGTCCCTTTAAAAACATAGCTGGGCTGACTTTTTCTCTCATAACACCTGTGATGAGCTATAAGGTATTTAAAGAAATATTATTTATTAAAACTATATATATTATTTATAAAACTCTTTATGTAAATAGGGAATTTGCTGAGATCCTTTGGCCTTCTTTATCAGTAAATCAGCCTTCTTACCCACTATTCAGGTTTTTCCCATTTTGAGCTAATGCTCTCTCAGGACAACTACTTCTCTTCCTCTGTTTTCACTCTCTAAGGGCACTCTTCTCTTGGAATGCAAACGCTGAGGAATAAGTCCTGAGCAATTTATTTACTTTATTATAATCTTTTTTTCTGTGTTAATATTCATACAGCTGACATGAAGCAGATATCTGACAAGCTTCCTACAGTGCAGTCAGTAAGCATATCCAAATACTAATTCTCTCAGCAAAACTCAAGCCCTTGGTGGCACTGAGTGGCAGAGAAGAGTTTGCCTTCATTTCTCTGTGAATGACTGAACAGCCCCAAGTTATCTACATTTTTGTATTGAAGCAGAACAGAAGTCAACAGGCTTTTCTCTCCCAGTACCATAGAGTAAAAGGTCTAAATATGGGAGCATGGGGAAATAAAGTGTCCATCTTAATGTCAACTGGGATTAAGAGAGAATGATAGATCACAGTTTATCCAACCACAAAGAATTATATTCACTGCAACTTACATTTCTTATATCCTAGTAAGAAATTGCAAAAAGACCAATTACACCAAAGGAATATGATGTAGAGGACAATGCATGCTCAGAGACCCATTTCAGTTTCTCTTCTCTTCTACGTTTATTTATTTTTGTGCACAGTGAGATACCCTGGTATAGTAACTACTCTTGCTCAGTGATTGTCTTGATCTTTAAGGCCTGTTCAGCCACGTGCTAAAAACACGGTAGGAGTTAGCTTTGATTTCTTCTCTTTTGTTCTAGAGAGATTCATTCTTATCATGTGCCAGCCACAGGAATAAAAGTAAGCACATGAATGCTGCCACTTCAGCGATGAACTCCCCTTGCTCTTTTGCAGTGGAGTACCTTGTAGTAATTAAGCTGGACTTTTTTTTTTTTTTCCCCCCCTCTCTTAGGTTTCTGTAATATCTATGCCAAACCCAGTACTTCCTGCACAACTGAAAGCAAAAGGGGCTAAGAGTACGCGTATTAAAAACAAACTCTACAAACCTGCAGATGTGTGGAAAGTTCATATATTTTACAAACATAGTAACCATATATAAATAGCCAAAATATTTGGTGGCTTTGAGCTCAGGTCACAACCACTTTATCTCACTTGTTTATGTTATAATCAGGCCTATTGTTTATCATTTCCAGCCCTGTAAAGTAAGCAGTTTAGAGAACAGGGTTTCTGTTCATCAGCCAACATCCACACATGAAGTGTGGATGAAACAAAGTTAAAGTACTAATTAATTTTTATTTCCTTTTTGAAATATAAATTCCTTGCTAGAGAGGAGCAATGCTTTTAAACAGTTGTAACACTTACTTGTTTGACGGTAACAAATGAGAGTTTATAGTTGTAGCTGTCTGCACAAAGCTTCATGCATATCAAACACCCCAGTCTTCTCCATCAGTAATGCAGTCTCATTGCTGGTACTGGTTACACAGTCCATCAGGAGCTTCATCGTTAGGCTGTTGGCTGAAAAAAAGAGTGTTAGAATGAAGCAGGATGGGTGTACACACACACACCTGTAGGCATGGAGAACATGGCTGTTGCAGGGAAGAGCATCAGGCAATCGGGGGTTAAAAAGTAGCTCTCTCCCCTACCAAAGGCAGCTCACCAGTGCTGCGGAACTGGCCCTGTGCAGGAAAGAGAATTGTTAAAACAACTTGAACATTAACAGCACATACATGTTTTTAATAAAAAACATTGTTTAACAATACCTGTTTGACCAGATCCCATCATCTGAGTCATGATGGGTCTGACCTGTGGGTGGACTAAAGAATTCCAGAGAATAAGGAAACACTTCAGAAAAATAACTTTAGTAATTCCAAAGGTGGCATTGTTCCACATTGATCAGAAGGAAACCAGTGGGAATTAGAAATTACGGAGTTAGTAAATTATGTTCAACTGTCACTGCAGAGAAACTCATGTCTGTATGAGGTGGTTAAAATGTTGCCATTGTACTTTTCAGAAAGAAAGATCAGAAGTTGAAATCTCCTGTTCAGATTCCAACATAAATAATTACACTCTGGACATATTTCTGCAGCTGCGTAAAAGGCATTTCTCAGTTCTGCCCTATGTTTTTGTGCTGTTTGAGAATTTATTTTTCTTCATTCCTCTGAGGAAGTAGTTCCTTTCAGTGAAGGATGGAATGACAATTCCCATGCTTTGCTCTTCAAAAATTTGGAGATTCCTCAGGAGGGCACAGTACAGAATTAATATCGTGATCATCTGCTAACTCCCTTGGCAGTCCAAGATGAAGTTACACAGTCTTAAGTAGCTATCACTTTGGCTGCCTCTTAGAAAACCCAGGGGATGCTGCACTATAAGGATCTTTATTTTCCAAATGCAAATTGGAAATAGCTTTGGGTCAGGGTTACAATACATCCTACAGATGGCACAGTCTGTATAAAATAATTTGCCATTACATACTCAATCCCTACTAGCCACTAGGCAGATTCCTCGTGTTTTTCTTCTAGTTCTTTCCTTTACTGCATTTTGTTAGAAAATTAAACTGACTGCTTGAAACAGCAGGAAACCAACTTTGTTAATTATTCTGTAAATCATCCACTTACCAGGAACAATATCGTCAACATAACAGAGTTCTTCTGGAGGGTTCACTTTCATAGACAGTCTCTAGAGCATCAGAGAAAAATAACTCATTAGAAACCAAAGAAGTTTGCTGTCGGCTGACACTCTGAGATACTGTTCCTGTTCAAAAAGAAAAAAAGAGAACTGATAAAAAATTGCTGGATTAGTTTGTAAGGTTCCATTAGTTGCTTATTTTGACAGGTCAGTTAACATCAGTCACAAAAACAAAAAGTTATTTCAAAGATACATTAATTTATGGTCGTTAGGTGCCTGTCCAGCCTCTTTCAAAAGCTGCAAGGCTTCATCTTTCTTATTGATTACAATTAGTATGTCCTAGTGACTAACTGAATACCTCAGGGGATTAATTTGGAGAAGTAAACCCTGTTTCACATATGTCCTTGGAGATTTTTTTCACTATATATTGTTTGTGAAAAACAACAATAAACATGAGAGTCTTTATTTTTTGCATCACCTAGAAAGATTGCAACAGTGAAAAAAGACATCGATTGAGTACTTGGCATGTTATAGCTATCCTAAGTATTGTACTGTGTTTTTGCAAAGGTACAAATCATTCTGGACAGCAGTGAAAACACCAGCCACACACAGAATGTGGTAGGACAAACAAGCCTATGGAAAGATATCAAGTGATCAACAGGCACCATGACTACAGAAAAGCTACTTAGGGATGTATATGCCAGCTTGTAAGAGAATTCTTGAGTGAGCTTTTCCCAAAGGTGGGACATTAACCGCTGCTCCGAGGCTGTACATTTCTGTATGCTGAAAGAAGCTGGAAGGCACTGTATGTGTAATGTAGATCTCCACGACCATAATCCAGATAAGGCAGGTAATGTTTGTGATTGTTCCAGTATTCACCACTCATGGGAAGAGAAATATTGACTTGAGCTGGTACCATACCTTATTAGAATGTTTCCATGACTTTTTCATTCTTGGAGGACAGATAAATCCGCAGTGAAATAATATTAGTTATTAAATGTGGCAGTCGCTTTGAAACTATCTGACTGAGAACAAAGGTTACTGTGATAAACTAGAAGTTGGTGGAGGGGAGGATGCCAGAAATCATCTTTGAGGGAACAGAGGATAGCAATCCCAAAAAAGCCAAGGTTTGCATTTGAACAATGTAACCTGAACAAGACTAAGTACTCCAAACTGAAGCAGCTACATGATCTTCTATACACCAGCTTCTCAAAGGCAATTGTGCACGCTCTCAAGGACTCTATTAACTGGTCAGGATAAAATGCAGTTTGCATCTACTGGAAAGACTGAACTCGTTCTGTCTTCACAATGATCTCAATACCTATTCCATAAAGTGCATTTATTTTATAAGCTAAGAGAGGAAGAAGGTAATTATGGAAATCCCAAATAGTACTTCAGCAACCTGAGAAGCAGTTAAAATTAGCTCTCATATTTTGTCCTTATTGGGTCCTGCTGAACATTGTTGTTCTCTGTGGGCCTTCTTTGGTACAGAGTCAGTAAATGCTTTTATGGGGAAAAAGAAGAAGAAAAGACGCTGTGTTGGTCTTTTTCACATGTGCAGCAAAAAAAGATGGGAATTACGAGCTCCTGCTCTCTTTTTTTGGAAATAGTAGTAGAGCAGCACAGGCAGTGAAATCAACTGCCCGTTGATTTCAATCAAAAGCCTACAGTGTGTAGGCTTCCCAAAATGATATGTACATGTAAATCTATCTAAGTGCACATTTATTCACTTTTCTTGCCTTTCATCTTCAGGTGACTCCTGGAAGGAAAAATCAAGATGTATTAATTTCCGAAGAAATACCAAAACTTCTTTTGTTATGGTGCAATAGCCAATGCTGCTTTAGTAGAAACAAAGTACTAAATCCGCTTGGTGAAATGAATGCTGAAATTCTCAAAAGAGCTGCTGGTGTAAACATCAACAAGTAAATGGAACTTCCAGCCACAGTCTCACACAAAATACAGTCAGATGGATACTAAGAGAAACAGCATAGTCACTTAATGTTATTTCTGTGGGTAAATGTTTACTGAAGTTGACTATTATTTGATCTTACACTGAATTCTAAGCTGGACAAGTTCTGGATCTGAGCAAAGCTCTTGACAGATTCAGCACTGTTTGCAATAAGCTCCTTGTACGTGTAACTACTGGGTGGAGCTGAACAACCATCACAGTACCATGAAGAACCACTTGCTATATGCAGATGAATACTTAATTAGCAAGGTAGGTGCATTAGATTAATATTTATAAAGAATTTAATGCGAAATGCTGGCAGCAGCCAAGTGCTAGTTTTATTATAATTCTGTTCATGGAAGCATGCTTTAAAGTCTTTGGCTTTAGGATGCTGGCATGAAAACTAGACAGGCAAGTAAATGTATGTTTGCATTATAGGTCATTAGAAAACATTTGATATTTTCAATTTGTGTTACAGCTTCTGGCTGGTGTGACTTGTCCAGGAACATCTTAAATATAACTGGACTTCTAATTCACATACATTTATGAGAGGAGGTTCTTAGAGTAAAGCTGGAGCATAAAAAGGAGAGTTTTCCAGGTTCTGCCAAGTCAGGTGAAGGAAGCTTTGTGGCAGTAGATAAAATTAAGAAAGATCTGTTTTGCCTCTCTACCCAACTCCTGCAAAGAATAAGGATAGCTTATACTAGATTTGTATTTGAATAGCAGTAGCTGTCCTTGCACAATACTATCTTTTCACAAAGTATGTTTAGAAGACAAAGCTAGCTGTGCTGCTAGTACTGTCTGCTTCATCCTGCAAAGTTCTTTTGCAGCTGTCTTGTTAAGTTGCTTCACTCAAAAACTAAACCTCTGCAGCTGCTGCACAAAGGTGAAGTATTTGATTTTAGATGTCAGCATCATTATTTTCACTAAGCCTAAGGCCACCAGGAACTTGGTGTTTTCATACCAGAATTTGGTGTTTTCACTGATACAGTGTGTTCTCTGTGTATTGCGTAGAAGTAGACAAATTGGTTCAGAGTCAGCTAGCCCTACCGAGTCCAGGCCTGTCTACTCCTCTGGGCAACAAAATCTACCTGAAATGCCAAACAGCATGTTGCTAATCTTTAAGTCCAACACTCTCACTGAGCTCTCTAACCCACAGCATCATGTGTCATTTGTCTGATTCTGTGTTGATATTTGTAACACAAAAAAAGTAGCACTCATCTTAATGCTATGCGTACTAATTACTGTTCTTACTAGGTTTCAAACAAGTGAAATATATATAAATAGCTGCACAGATATATAAATAGCTGCATTCAAAAGAAAGAACACACATTAGTAGGAGAATCACGTACTTCCGCAGCTTCTTGCTTCAAAAATCAAGCACCTTTTAGGTCATCTGGTTGCCCAAGACCTTGGACGTATAAATAAATTCAGCTAAATGACAACTTGGTTAATCTTTTTTTCCATTCTCTTTACAGTTGTTTCTCTACATACTGCACTATGCAAGTCTGCAATGACGACCTGCGTCATGATCCACCATGGTAAAGTCACATACAACACACAAAATACGTATTTGAACATGCAGCACGTATTTGAACATTTGTGATGCAGAGATCCTGCACTGTTAGAGGCACTAGTATTTGAGAAGATTAGGTGGAAAGTTTTGGGCAGCTCTAAGGAGAGGGGCGGGGGGAGAGAAGGATTTCAGTTGCAGACAATGATGTAACTGCAGTGACAATTTTCTCACACTTGAACTTCTGCATTAACAGTTGTTACACTTTGCCAATAGCAAGGCATCATATGCTATATGTGTGACAATATCTATGTGCTTTCCGTGGGCATGTGGGGGTCAGAGCTCTGAGGCAGGCACCTGAGGTTCCATGTTCAATGGGAGCGAAGAGCTGGATAACTCAGACTACACCACGCACCTTGCTCCAGCACTGCCTGTGCTCCAAACTGGAAGTTATGCAGCCAAGTCAACACAGTTAGCATGACCTAATCTCCTCTTTACCCCAGCAGCACTGATCAGCTTTAATTTACCACTGTGTTAATTGCCTGCACTGGAGCTGATTTGCTATCAACCATCTCAGAAGCCAGGGCAGAGAGTGCTTTTTTCTGCCCTACAGCAGCAGTCTTGGAAAGCCCTTTTGAAGGAGTGCACTGGGTAGCAGGACATTTTGAGCAGCCAGGACTTAAATACCAAGGGAAACCTATTACCCTTAGCTACAGTCTTCCCTGGAAATTAGGAGTCTTACTCAGTCAAGACAGAGAAAGGCTTTCCCCGTCTTGCCTGGACCCCAGCCTTGGTGTTCTCTGTGACTACGGCTGTCCCCAGGAGATCAGTCCTCAGGGAGAACTGAAGTTTACTATTTCTTGAGCTCTCACCTGGAAACCAAGCACTCAGGCTGTTGGGCTGTGCTGGAGAAGATGGTCTCCATCCTTCATTTCAAAAATATTTGATGCTGAATGGGAGAATGAGCCTCTTCCTTAGAATACTTGGGGTGGAAGAGAGCGGGATCTGAATCTCAGGCTTTTTAAAGGCCTCCTAGCTCATTTTACATTCAAACTTAGAGATATCACACAGCCTGAGCTGCTTTGAAGCTTTTTTCGAAGCAGTTTCTTAAATTTTTCCCTAGCCCACTGCTACAGACAGCATGATGGACCTGACAGGCTTGCTACAGCTGCCTTGGTATTCTTAGATGGGGCTGAAACCCAGGCAAGTTTACAAACCGAATTCTTTTTTACATGAAAATCTAATTGTCTGAGGTCACACACAGAAGCTAAACATCAGGGAAATTCAAAAGAAGTTAGGAGTTTAAGCTCTTTTAGCATTAAGAGTCAGCTGTGGAGCAGGTCTTTGCAACTTTGATTTGTGTGGAGTTTATGTGCCTGTATGCTGCTCTAGGAATCCAAAACCTCCTCTGACTCTTTCACAGAACAACCAAAATCAAGTTAGCTAAAGCTGATTTGCCACAGACGTTAGCTTAAGCTAATTTCAGTGCAAGACTGACTAGAAGAAATTTTCCCTTAACTCAGTACAGGCTAACAGTAAAAAATGATGGGGCATAGAAAAGGAGTGACAGTGAAAGTGAGCAGAAAAATGCAGAAAAGCATTTTGTGAAGTCTGAACGAACAATCTGTCATTTTCCTCAGTTTAGGTTATAACAGCACTTTTCACTTCATTCTGAGTAAATGTAACAGTTCAAAAGCCTTAAAGAATAAGGCAATGTTCTCAGCTGGTTATTACTAAACAAAGCCTGTGCTGGTACAGATCGAGCACAAAACAGGGTCTGCTATTGTACTGTTTAGGTAGATCGTTCCAAGACAAAATTTTCTTGAACAGGGATGTCTTCTTTCAGAAAAATAAAAGGCACTGGGAAGATGGGTTTGAGGGCAGAGTATCTCTTTTAAACTTATAGATAATTTATGATAATGAGGTGCCTATGTGCAAGTACGGGGATATTCAAGCGCAGTACAATTGATACTGTACTACATGTACAGAGTCTGTTTAGTAATTAAATTGTAAAAGCTGAAAATGCATTAGGGCATGAGCTGTAGAACCCACAGGACCCTTTCACTGATACCTGTAAACACAAGAGAATCAACATGAGCATATTACTGAGCAGTACCCAAAATCATGGAAGGAAGTTAATGTGTTTAAACCCTTTGCTTTTTCTGTCCTGTATTCCAAACACTGACTCTGAACCTGCACAGACCAACCCATGCAGATATCAGATCACAGAAACACATACTGGTTGAGGTGGGAAGGGACCACTGGAGGTCATCTGGTCCTACCCCCTTGCTCAAGCAGGGCCACCTGTAACCAGCTGACCAAGACAATGTTCAGGCAGCATTTGAATGGATTCAGATTCCACAACTTCCCCAGGAAACCTGTGCCAGTGCTCAGTCACCCCAGAATCACAGAGTTATAGAATAGTTAGGGTTAGAAAGGACCTTAAGATCAAATTGTTTCAACCCCCCTGCCATGGGCAGGGATGCCTCACACTAGACCAAGTTGCCTAGCGCTCTGTCCAATCTGGCCTTGAACACTGCTAGGGATAGAGCATTCACAGCTTCTTTGGGCAAGCTGTTCCAATGCCTCAGCACCCTCCAAGTAAAGAACTTCTTCATTATATCTGACCTGATATAATCTGTCCCTGTTTCAGTTTGAACTTGCCCCTTGTCCTGTCACTACAGCCCCTGATGAACAGTCCCTCTCCAGAATTCTAACAATTAAAAGTGTATCCTGATGTTCAGAGGAAACCTCCTGTGTTTCAGTTTGTGCCTATTGCCTCTGGTCCTGTATCTTGAGTTTAGCTGCAACAGTTATTTTTCTCCTTCCTAGTAGCTGGTGCAGTGCTGTGTTTCAGCTTTAGCCTAAGAACAATGCTGACAACACAATGATGATATTTCAGGTGTTGCTAAGTGGCACTTACCATGGTCAACGACTTTTCAGTCTCATGCTCTGCCAGTGAGGAGGGGCACAAGAAGCCAGAAGGAAGCAGAAACAGGACACCTGACCCAAACTAGCCAAAGGGGTATTCCATACCAAGCACGTCACTCCCTGAAGGCCCAGATCACTGCTCGTGTTGGGCTGGGTATTGGTCAGCAGGAGATGAGCAATTGTATTGTGCTTCACCTGTGTTTGTTGGGGTATTTTTTATTTGTTTGTTTGCTTGTTTTACCTGTTTAGTTTTATATTCTCTCCCCTTGTTATTTCCCACATCATTACTATTAGTAGTAGTAATTTTATATTATACTGGCAACATCCATCTTGCCATTTTATTCCCAAAACCTGAATCTTCTTTGCAGGTCCCTTGACCTTACTCCATTTTATGGCAAAATCAGCTTTCAGCAGGATTTGATTTTCCTCCCTTTCTCAAAAACCTCTTCCGCTGTATTGCCCCACACAATAATGTCATCAATGTATTGCAGGTGTTCTGGAGCTTGCCCCTGTTCCAGTGCAGTCTGGATCAGCCCATGGCAGATGGTAGGGCTGTGTTTCCACCCCTGGGGCAGTCAGTTCCAAGTGTACTAGACGCCCCTCCAAGTAAAAGTGAACTGTGGCCTGCACTCTGCTGCCAAAGGAATGGAGAAAAATGCATTAGCAGTATCAGTCATGGCATACCACTTGGTTGCCCTTGGCTCCAGTTCATACTGAAGTTCTAGCATGTCCAGTATGGCAGCACGCAATGGTGGTCTGACTTCATTCAGGCTATGATAGTCTACCATCAGTTTCCACTCTCCGTTAGACTTTCGCACTGGCCATATGGGGCTATTAATGGGTGAGTGGGTCCTACTGATCACTCCTTGGCTCTCCAGTCTACGGATCAGCTTATGGATGGGAATCAGTGAGTATTGTTTGGTGCGATGTTGTCACTGGTGCACTGTTGTGGTCGCAATTGGCACTTGTTGTTCTTTGACCTTCAGCAACCCCATAACAGAAGGACCCTCTGGGAGACCAGGCAAGGTGGACAGCTGCTTAATGTCCTCTGTCTCCAAAGGAGCAATACCAAAAGCCCAATGGTACCCTTTTGTGTCTTTGAAGAACCCTCTCCTGAGATAGTGTATGCCAAGGATGCATGGAACATCTGGACCAGTCACAATAGGGTGCTTTTGCCAAGAAAGAGGGAAGTGACTGAGTAGCTGCGTGGTTCTGAGTTAGCAGCTGGGCTTAAACCACAACATCCTGGGCACCACTGGAAAGATCCTGGCTCCATCCTCTTGCTACCCTCCCTTCAGATATTTGTACCCATTAATCAGATCCCCCATGAGCTTTGCCCTCTCCAGGCTGAACAGTCCCCGCCCTTTCAGCCTTTTTTCACAGAAGAGGTGCCCCAGTCTCTTCATCATCTCTGTGGCTCTTTCCTAAGCTCCCTCCATTATGTCCGTGTCTCTCTTGTGCGGGGGAGCCCAGTGCTGGTCCCAGCACTCCTGGTGTGTCTTCACCAATGCTGAGGGCAGGGGAAGGATCACCTCACTCAGCCTGCTGGCCACACCACTCCTCATGCAGCCCAAGATGCCGTTTGTTGCTGTATTGGCACATTGCTGGTTGTGCTCAGCTTGGTGTCCACCAGGACTCTCTCCCAGCCTTTTACTGCAAAGCTGCTTTACAGATACTTATTTTGTCTGGAAATATTTCCTACTGACAAAGAGTTAAACTTCCTGACAACTGAAAGTTCTCACAACTGAACTGTGTAAATGCCAATAGCAGCAGCGATAACAGCATTATGTAAATTTATTTGCCAGTACTCTTAGAGTTACAACATCCAGCATGGCTGCTCGGTGTTTTATTTGAGGCGGCTCCAAAGCCAGCCTATGCAAATGCTTCAGGACTCCCACTGCTGGAGGATTTGCAGCAGCAGCAATGCAATGGTGGGAGACGGCAAAAGATCCTCGCTTCCCAAGGAGAATTGTCCAGGGAGAAAAATACAGATGTCTTCGATTTCAGC
>JANRGW010046228.1:29355-39733 GCA_024733675.1 Psilopsiagon aymara | reverse complement strand
TGAGGCTCCAAAAGTCCTTGGCCAGACCAAACATCACTAAGCCATAACTAAAAGCATTGGTGTTATCAGCGCTGTTCCCAGGCCAAAAGTCAAAACCACAGCACTGCACCAGCTACGAAGAAGGAGAAAAATGACTGCTACTGCTGAACCCATGACACCTCACTTCCTCGCAACCCTCCCAGAGGGACGGGGAGGAGAACTCCCATGGGCTGGGATAAGAACAGTCTAGTAACTAAGTTATAACACAAACCACTGCTGCTGCCACCAGTAATAATAAGTGAATAACATGAGAAGAGAATACAACCGCTCACTACCCACCCACAATACCCAGTCTGACCCAAGCAGTGATCTAGCCCTTCTGGATAAGTGCCCCCAGTAAATATACTGGGCATGACTTACTGTGGTATGGAACACCTCGTTGGTCAGTTTGGGTCAGGTGTCCTGTCTCTGCTTCCTCTCAACTTCCCCTCCTCCCTGGCATAGCATGAGACTCAAAAAGTCCTTAGTCAGTGTAAACATTACTGAGCAACATCTAAAAACACCGGTCCTACCAGCGTTGTTCCCAGGCTGAAAGTCAGAAACGCAGCACTGCACCAGCTACTGAGAAGGAGAAAAATGACTGCTGCTGCTGAAACCAGGACATTTGTATAAAATACATTCATGCCCAGTCTCCTAATATTGTGACTAAATTGATAGACAATTTCTAGCTCCATCTCTTTCCTTTTTTTTTTTATCCTTGAAACAAGCATGAAGTTCATCCTTTTCTAAAGTTCAGTCTATTCATGAGTTCACAAAGATAATTCCCAACAGACCTGAGATTTTATAAGCAGCTGTTCAAGTGCTTACTCAACCAACTGAACACCTTTAACTTACTGAAGTTTCCTCTAAATGGAGACTGAATTCTTATCCCTCACTCTATTAATTGCAGCTGATTCACTGCAGTTTACCTTATTTATGAAGATTAATGAAAAAAGGAGGTTAGAAAAATCTTGGCATTATATTGGCTGTATATGTATATGGCTGTATCTTGCCAGCACATTCAGCTTAAGAGATTCTCTAATAAGGTGAGAAAATAAACGATATGTTACGTGGGACATAAGAAGGCCGCCTGAGATGGGTAGTAAAATCACATGGCATTTGCCAGGAGCATGTACATTATTATAAATAAGTTTGCAAAATTACTGACCTTTTCTATTTTTTTTACCCAACTATATTTTGTAACATTTTTTGGTAGCAGCTCTAAAAGCAGAGTGTATCAACAGATGTGCAAACCCCAGTGTGTTGCTGAAACAGAATGCACAATTTCTGTTAGAATAATACCACTTTTCTGCTCAATTAATGCAATTCTTATTCCACCACACACATGCACTCACACACACACCCATGCCCATTTTAGGTGATATTTGGAGCATATGTTTTTGCTATAGAGAATGACTTCGGAAATAATCAAATTTGCAAGTCTGTTTCAACTGAGAAAAATAAAATATGGTTTAGTGGTGGTCTTTGCAGTGCTGGTGTGATGGTTGGACTTGATCTCAAAGGTCTTTTACACTCTTTTTGATTCTATGATTCTAAGAATGGAAGTTAGCAACTGGAGAGGTATTATAACTGCAGTACCCACAGATACAAACACAGAGAATACACTCCCAGCTCTGCAAGACTCCACTCTCTATCCACTGCTTCCTGGTTCTCTATTTTCTTTCAGCAGCACTGCTAGGCTCAGTAGAGAGGTTTATGGCATCTTCTCATTTTCAGATCCTTCTCAGTAAAGAAGCAAAGATAAAACAGGCCTTTCTAGTCCGTGCATGGATGAAATGTGTAGGACTACATATGACATCACATCTCCAAGAATTTTCAGGTCTATTTATTTATTTATTTTGGAGGTGATGAGAGGCTGAGAGAAAGAGGGAAAGAAAACAAACAAACAAGAAGAGCAGACTGAACCTTCCAAAACACAATTGTTGATACCACTCAAGAAAGAAAGATGGAATACTTAAAAACAGATATGAAATACTGGGGGAAAAAACACACATCAGAAATCTGAAATCTATTTCTATAGATAAAAATACAGCAGCTGACACATATTCCTCACTTTCCTCTGTTCAATGAACAGAATAAAGGTAAATACACATTAGAATGACTGGTAAAATAAAGAAAAAAGTCTTAAAAGCCATTATTAATTGAAAAGCATACAAAACCATAGCATAACCTTTCTCATTTCTGCTGTGCTTATTGAGGAAATGTAACAAAACAACTCTCTTCTGACCCATTTTGAAAGGGAAAATAGCCACAGATTCTTAAAAAAACCCACAAAAAACGACCATCCAACCAAAAAAAAAAAAACCCCAACCAAAAAACAACAAACAAAAACCCCACAACCTATACAAAATGAAAGCACTAAAGCAATTATTTAATAACCTCACTTTATAACACTGCTACTACTCTAGATATTTTTTTTTTTTCAGGACAGAAGGATCAAACTACATTGTCACAAAGTGAGATTAGCATGTGTGTACTGCTTAGTCTGTAAGTGCATGTGCTATAGGGGAGAAATCTGATCTTTCCACAATAGCAAACTATGACTCACCCAAACCAGCCCACATCATATGCTAGAAATTACTTGAAGAATTCTAAACTTGCCCTTGGAAATTAAATATTAAAAGAAAAATATAATTATCTATGTAGTATCTATTTATATCAAGATGTAGTAATTTCTTTAGTCATACAAAGATTTAATAAGTTTCCAAAATGTAGTTACAAACTTTATGTGCCTTGATTTTTATAGCACATTGCTGGCATTTTTCTAAGTACAAATACTAAAAGTTACAAAGATACAAAATACTTTTTGGAGCTCATACAATTGGCCTTGGCCCATCAACCCAGCCTATCCAAATCCCTCTGCAGAGCCTTCTTACCCTCCAGTAGATCAACAATGAGATGTAACTTGGTGTCATCTGCAAATTTACTGAGGGTGCACTCAATCCCCTTGTCCAGATCACTGATGAAGATAATAAACAGAACTGGCCCCAATAACTGAGCCCTGTGGAACATCACTTGTGACTGCGCACCAACTGGATTTAACTGAATTCACCACCACTTTTTGAGCTTGGCCATCCAGACAGTTATTTACCCAGCCAAGAGTAGACTTCTCCAAGCCACAAGCAGCCAGTTTCTCAGGAAAATGTTGTGGAAAACTGTGTCAAAGGCTTTACTGAAATCTATGTAAACAACATCCACAGCCTTATGTTCCCCATTAGCCAGGGCTGCTGATAAAAGCTGGAAAGTTTTGTCTCCCCCTACCTTTTTTTTTTTCAGTGCTTCTATGGACTTTTTGAGAAATGAATTTATGAGATTAGCAAATACTCTACAACAGGGGTTTAATTTATAGCACATGCAGGAATCTTGTTAATTTCAAATCTCTGTAGCTGTAGTTTGGAAATTAAATTATTTCTAGTCAAAACTAAACACAAACGCACTAGGTACTTAGAGAAGCCTTTCAATATAAGCCAAGTGTTTAAAACACTTCAAGCTATGTGCTGACCATCTGGAGGCACAGGCAAAAGCAATACAACTTATTAAATACTGTCCTAAAAATGAGCTTCAAAGCTTTGAATAGATTAGATCCTCAGGCTCCCTTACTTTCACAATAAAACTGGAAAGCAATCAGAGTTTACTGTAACAAGTTTACCCTCTCTAAAGAAATAGTATACTCAAACATCCATGAAAGACCATCATAAAGTTAACAGCTTATGGCTTCCATCAACCCTGAATACTTACAAAACTAAAAGCTCCAGTAAAATTCTCTGAGCTACTCAACCCAGACACTTTTTTTCAAATGCTGACTAGACCTGCAAACTCCAAACTGGAACAAACACATCCAATGTCATCCTGTAAATTCTAAACCAGCTCTCAAAAAGCTTTGTAAAACTGATAAACCATGAAAAAAAGCTTCTTTATTTTGGGAGCAGATACTCCTGATCAGGAACAGGCAAGTAGCAACTATACAGAACCAATGCACCCTGTATTGTTATTCTTCAAAACACCTATAGTTTACAGATATCGGTTTTATTCACTTTTGTCCTGCAATGAACATCTGTGTGCAGGTCATGTTTACTGCTTCAGAAATACCTGTTCTTATACTGATTGAAAATTAAAATGGTAATTTATGTCCTGCACTTCCATACTGGACCACTGCAATGTTTTATTTTATTGATTTCCTGGAAGTTCTTTGCATGCATTTAACAGCATATGTGAAACCCTGACAGCAAGGTCATTTCAAATAAGCCATTCCCAGTTCTGCTCCCTTCAGCCCTCCACAACACCAAATCGTTAGCTTCTAATTAGATCTTGTACATTTGGGGCTTTCATAATCTATAAAGGTTCTTAAATATTAAGTTAAAGTTTCTCTTTGTCCTCTGATCTGTGCCCTGTTTTCCTCATATAATCAAACCCAGCAAATTGTTTCTGTAAAGAATTTCCCTATTGATTCAGTGATACTTTTTTTCCCTTCTAAGATTTTAGCGGCTATTAGCCTTGTATGTTAGACCAACAATTTGTTACAATTAGGCTAACAAACTTTCAGCTTTTAACTTCTGTCTCAGAGCTCATTTACTTGATCTAATGTAAACTTAATTACCCAAGTTGCTAATTCTGTTAAAAAAAAAACAAAACCAAAAACTGAAATATTGTACCTGGCATGAAAAAATCTTTCAAAAGCACACTTTGAAAACCTAATAATTGGTAAGGCTTTGATTCTTCTGAGTATGTATTGATTTTTGTCTCAAAGGACAGAATGAAATGATGATCCTTTTAACAGCATAGAGGGTGCTTGCAGGGCCTACCCTTGGCAAACGACTTGGACAGAAGCACCTACTAAATAAAAGCATGAATGCAAATAGCACATATGGACTGAATACACAGAATTGTCTGCAGGTCCTTAACCTAAAACTGATCACGTTAAACAAGGGTACACTGTAGGGCCATGTGTTTATTAAGTAGCTGTGTTATACAAAAATGCACACAGATGTTGCACTTTAAAAGCGATCTTTCACTGTATCTTTTTTAGCACCTTTCCTATGGTTAAGAAAAAATGTAAAAGATTAAGACATTTGCTAGATACAAATGAGAAATTAAACAAGTGCAAAATCTAATCTCATGCTTTCTTCATGATAAGATGTTCACTAATTACTAAAACTAGACGTATGTTGCCACTTCACTATAGTGTTCAGTCTGAAATTCAGTTAATACTTTTTACACAAGGAAACCTAGCAGAGAAAGTGGGATAAAAAAGAATAATTGGATCATGTTTGGATGGCAATAGGATGATATTTTTCTCCTGCATATGAAATCTTGTTGCTGCTCCACACATGTGCTTCACAAAAAAGAAATATTTTTGCATGCAAAGTGTGGTATATTGTTTCATTCTAATGCATTTTTTTTTCATATAGTCTTATGACAAAAATTATTACCATCATTACAGATTCTGTTCTCAGCTGGAGTAAACTTGCAAAGTTATCATTTTAAC
Source organism: Psilopsiagon aymara (assembly GCA_024733675.1). NCBI lineage: Eukaryota > Metazoa > Chordata > Aves > Psittaciformes > Psittacidae > Psilopsiagon > Psilopsiagon aymara. The sequence continues at coordinate 34,209 of JANRGW010046228.1, read as the reverse complement.
AGAGCCCTTCTGACTTCTATCAACTGCTGAACCATTCAATAGACACACCAAAGGCAATACATATGCTTAAAAACTAATTGCTACAGATTTAATGAATGTTTAGTACTTTGTGACTCTCATCTGTTTTAGAAACTACCTATACACAATGCACAAGTTGAAGCATTAAAAATCTGTTTGAGAACAAACCTACATTCAGCATCCACAAGGAGGATATTTACACAAAACAGAACCTGAAGCACCACTCCAGTAAAGGCTGCACTTCCAACACTGCCAATGGCTTTGAGAATATGACAGGAAAAACTGCACATCAATTACGCAGAGATCTAACTGTGATATGTACTCATGGAATAATTTTATAGAAGGAAGATGGTTTTCATTGGGTACTGATTTATTATCAGATTTTCATATATTTTTTTATAAATAAGGTAAAAATAATTTTAGACAATTCATGTATTTCATGTTTATATAACAACCTGTACAGAAAAAGAGTATGGAAATCAAGTGAAAATTTATCAGGCTACTGATGGTTATCACTGCATTTTCTAAAAGAATGATTAATCTTTAATTAAGTAGATGCCACAGGACATGTATGACTAATCCACACCAGTTACACAACAGAAAGTGGAACAGAAGACAAAGTTTTATGTTCCTTTTAGGAAATTCTTAAGAGTTTCTTAGAGATACTATTTTGCAAAATGAAACAGGGGATCTCAATTATCTTTTCTGACATTCTTTGATCTGCACAAATAATCACAGACCAATTCAGAATTGGAACAAGCTCAGAAGGTCACCTAGTCCAGTCTTTGCTCAGAAAGGGTCACAACTCAATTCAGATGTGGTTCATTTGTACTCTCTACAGTCAGGTTTTGAAGACCTTCAAGAACAGAGATCACACATCCTCCCTAGAAAGGTCTTTCAATGCTTAATTATCTTCAGAGAGAATTTTACACCCCACCCTGTACCAGATCACAACCTTCAATTTCAGCTTATGCCCATGGCCTCTGCTAAGCCACTGTCACTGGAAACAGAAGCTAGTATGAAAATAAGTGACACCACCTACACTACTGTGCACCAAGAATATTTTCTGTTTTCTGTTCTATGTATTGTTCACTTCACATTCAGCCACTGGCGTTGATGCATTTGGTCAAGATTTGTGTGCTGTATTCCCAATCCTTATTTTAAATTAGTGTTCTACTGCTGAAATGACACTTAACCTATGAGGTTTTTACACTGTGGAATCTTACACTTGCGCAAAAATGGAGGACAACTTTTTGATATTTGTGTCTGCAATGAAACCTAAGTTAAAACATCATCATCATCATCATCGGCAAGATCCTAAAAAAAAGGAAACAGGTGAGCACAGTATACAGGCCTCCTAATTCATCAAGACTCAAGACTTATCTTGGAGAGCTATTTAATTGCAATAAGAAACAAAAAGCCCATCTTGAAAAGACTGCAGGTAATGAGTAGTTCAGTGATAATCACCAAGTATTGACAACTGTAAAAAACCCCAAGTACTTCAGAAATATTAGTTTATACTGGTTTCTGTGTTTGAATTTATGTAAACACCAACATCCAGTAGTTACTGTTACAACTATTTGTGAAGCTATGGAATGTGATTGTCCATGACTACAGAATTCTACCTTAAGGACTGCATTATAATACCATGTATAAGGTGAAACATGCCATACTGACTGGTTGCAAATATGCTGTTTTAAACCAGCACACACCACCATCCTGGTGCTTAAGCTGAAGCAAGTATTCATATGCTTGGTGCAGAAAACCCAAGCGGAACCTAAACAGAGTACAGGTTTGAGAATGCTCTCAGTATTACTGACCTGGAACTAACCAGCACTGACATGCAATACATTCACAAATCAGCCAAGGCTTTTTGCATGGACCAGCCGCATTTGAAACAAAAACCTGACAATCCTCACTCCCAAGCTCCAAAAAGGCTATACAAAAACTGTTACTAAGTTGATTAACCCTAACTTTTCAACCTGAGAAAAGCAAGTAACCCATTTTCCTGTTTTCATTTGGCTGTTTCTAAGACCAGATCCTGAGGGAGACAAGTGAAAAAGCAGAAATTTGATCTGGTGTTTGGTTTTGAACATAATCTATTTATGCAAAAGTATGCTTTTTTTTCCTGATTATATCTAAAAAGACAAAATGGCAATCACAAAGGATTCAGTTCCAGCAGCAGCTAAAAGAAGATAATACCTGCAATAAAAATATCTTAAAAAATCCAAAGTCAAGAGACAATGCTGGCTTTAGTCATGAAAATTTACATTTGACCTTGCTAGGTTCAACAGATCGGTTTATAATGCAAAGAAAAGGGAAAGAACATATAAATGTGAACAGGCTGAAAGAAGAACTCCCAAAATATTACTGTTTGAGATAAGGAAGCAGGCAAAAATTCAGTGAGTGATAAATATGCATGTAGACTTCTCATTCCATTAAAAACCACTTCTCATTATTTATTTAACTACTTCTGTAATTAAATACTATTTAAGACACTGATCAGGCTCAAATTGATGTAAAAAAAGAGAAAACTAAAATAACTGTAGCACATTCCACCTCATATGATAGTAGAAACCATACAGCTCCTCAACCAGACTTGCACATGCATCAGTCACAACTAATGGACAACAAGATAATGGCAAAACAAAGACCTGTCTGATAATGATTTATCAGGTTAAACTACAGATAATCAGGCTGGCTGTCAGAAAGTATATTAGGAAACTCCATCTAGTTTTGTCCAATAGACAAAAGTCTAACACATAATCAGTTTTACATGCAGTTAATAAGACAAATTTAAAAGGTCATTGGAGTTGTGAGAGAGGTAGTAATACAAAATATTCTGCTTTATAAGGAAGGTGTTATAGCATAAAGGCATTTTAAACACATAGGGAAACCAAGGATGGGTTGAAGATATATGGAAGCCTCAGACTGTGACACTGCTTTCTTGATCAACAAATACTATCCAGACCTCCCTATGGCAAGGGCAAAATTCTACCAGAAGGGAATCAAAGTCCCAGATTTACCACTGTCAAATACCAAGATAGGCACAAAGGCAAAATGACTGTTTCTAATGAACTTTGATTCTCTATTCCAAAAAAAAGGACAGACCAGCAAGTATAAATGTCATCTGATAAATAAACACATGGCATATTTTAGTACCAGATGACTACTCCTGAAAAGCTCTGGATTAAGTCACTCCTGAAAAGAAGGAACCAAAATAATGAGTTTTAGTGCGTAACACAGATTCTTCTAACAGATGCCCCAGGAACGTATCTCTGGATGCAGCCAGATGAGCAACAGTTCTTCATCACAGTGAAAAGTAGAGTAATGTCAATTCTGACAAAATCCTTGTAGAGAAAATGATGTGTTTTAATTATTAAACATGGAAGCTTTCTAAGAAAAAATAATAATCTCAAAAGTTCCCAAAAGAAAATACCAGGTTCTGTAGCTTTTGTCAATATTACCACTAAGAAATTTTCTAAATACGAGGAGCCTGACACTCTGAAGCTATTGCAAATGTTCTTGTAAATCTACTTGTGAGAACTGTATTCCTGTGTGCAAAGATTGGCATTATAATCTCTTAAAAAAATTGGATTATGTAAATAATTTAAGCCTCTGTTAAGTAATAATAAATTTTACAATCTGTTAATACTACAAAAGTCTTTCCTTTGTTACTTATCATCGAATAACTGAGACTGATCCACCCCATACATACACATATATGTTTGTATATACACAAAAAAAATATATTTTAAATATACACAATGTTTTACTCCTTGGAACTATATTGTTTCATCACATCCTTTTTTCTCAGTTGTTGGCTTTCCTTTTATTTTTTGTTCAGGGAGCTTAAACATTTTTCACATGCAAGAGAAAAACATCACCAGCCAATCTCCAGCATAACCTCATAATTATGGAGATCAGTGAATGAATAAGCAATATAACCCCTACCTAAGAATTTATGTCAAATTGCAATTACTATGCTTTTTAATGTTAAATTTCTCATCCTTGGACAGTCTGTAAGACTGACAGGAAATTATCAGGATTTAAAAGTTAAGCATAGAAAAGGGGTGACAACATTTGCCTTCATATTCCAGGTATTTTATTGGAAAATTCCAAGTCATTACTCTAAACCTGACTGGTTTTAAAATACATCATATTTTGACAAGCACTCAATTTCTATAAACAAAAAAAAAATTAGCTTCCCAAATCTTCATCCTGGATATGTTTGTAGAAGCATAATAATGCCATTCCTGGAAAACATTCCTGGGAGCACACAGCCTTTGTGCTGGTCAGTGCTGCAACCCTCACCCAGTGAAGACACAGCTGAGGATAAAACATTACCACCTATCCCTCCCAGCTGTTTACTTCTGCCTACGTCCCGCAGATTCCACTCCTAGGACAAGTCACTTACATAGGACAAGTCACTAACATGTCTTAGAAGCTTCAATGCAATTTCTTCTTTAAAAATTACAATTTTTTTTTTTTTTTTTTTTTCGGTGGAGGAATTTTGGTTAATCTTCTCTGCAGGAGAAAAGGCTTTCACCCAGTAAGTACATATACCAAGATAGGACTATAACACGTTCCTGGTATGCAGCATACACCCAAGAAGAAGAGGTATTTGGGGTGAAACTGCTATGTCTGGGATACAGTGACCATTTTCTTCTTATGACATGGGGAACACTATGGCTCTAAGGATGCACTACCAGGACCTAGTTCAGAAAGGGATTTAGCTGAAAAAGTAAATAAAAGATTAAGAACAGCTCTGTGCTGTGGTGAGCCTGAGATTAATAATCAGCATCTATGACAAAATAGATGTCTTTCTGCCTCAAT